>RJWT010021385.1:0-17612 GCA_004365215.1 Cuniculus paca | reverse complement strand
TCTTCCTTTGAAGCAGTGCAGTAGGACCTCACTCTGAATTTGTCAACATTTTGAGTGGTATACTGATTATGGGCACACTATTTTTTTGTTGTTTTGGAATTGGTTAGTGCTCAGCAAACAATACACACTTGACTTCAAAAGAAAATTTGGGAAAAGTCAAAGGTGCAACTTCTGCTGATTGTTGGTGAATGTTTGCCTCTGTGTAGTATTGAGATTGTGGAGAAGAGCAATTTCTCCCTAAGATGATAACTATGATGTGAGAAATTTGTATTTTAAACTTTCCTGACTTCTCATCTTTCCCTGTCTCGTCATCCATGATTGAGTTACTCTGCACTGCAGAGGCACGGAGAATTATGTAAATCTTAGGAATATATTTAAGCTTCTGCATGTGGGTTCCCTTGTGAATGGCAGTAAAGCAGATTTCTTACCTAACTAGCTTCCCTTTTGCTTCTTTTGGAGAAACTTTTTGTTTAAAATACAAGTTACCTCAAGGACTTAGAATTGCTTTTCAAGATTTCACCTTATGATTGTTATTTACTTAGTTTAAAACTGAGTGTAGAATTGAAAACATCTAAGCAAGTGAAGAGATACTTAGATGCAATTATTTGTTTTGCATTTATCATAAGTATGTTTAAAGATCCATAGAATAAAGATGGAGATGAGAAAATCAACTGTGATTACTTCACTAAATTTCCCTGATTTCATGTAACTACCCCTATTGTCGCTATAGGATGGAAATTTGGAAACTTGGTAGCTCAAAACAGTCTCATTAACTAAATGTTATTTGGCTTCCTCTCTTTGCAGTATTGCAAGAGTTAATAGTTAACTTTAATATATTACTACTATTTGAAACGAAAAGATTGTGTGAGGTTTGTGTTGGGTAACCTAATGGACATAGTGTAAGGAAGTTCATATTTCAACTTCTTCATGCCCCTAGTCCACTGCCTCTGGGCTTGTGTTATATCAAGATGGATTTTGTTTTTTATTATCTTTCATGCAATTAAAATTATTGCTGTTGTTTTTTATGCAAGTGATATTTAAGTATAATGTTTGATAGTAAAAAAAATACTGGTCTGATAAGCTTAAGACATGTCTAGCAAATGGATGCATGCTGATATACTCTTAAGTGAAATAAATTGGACACACATGTGTAAGTATCTCATGGTTTCTCTGGGGTCAGAAACTAAAAGTGTAAATAAGGACCAAAATACATCAACCTTATTTAATGTTCAGTTAAGTTTTTTCTGTGAACCTGATTCAAATTTCAAAATGCTACCTAAGTACAATCAGAGGCAGAATGACTTAATTCTAGGACTAGTCAGATTTGAAGAGGTGTGATCTATGGTCAGTCAGAACCATTCATTAAGTATTTATCTGCTCCTGTGTTTTTGTGGATGGCGATTTGTCAGGTCCCTCTCTGAGCTCTGTTGAGAATGAGTACAGAAATACAGTATCTGTGACCATTTCAGGCAACTAATGCTACAATTTGGCTATTTCTGTAGCAGTGAGTTGGAATCCACTCAAGCAGTATCAGAATTGTTAAGTGAATATATGTGCATACAGATAGGTTTGGTGACCAAGACATGGAGTTGATGTTTGAAGGAATCAAACTATTCAACCTTTCCAAGAGCAGTTCAGCTATCCTAGGGTGTGAGTCTCAATCTTCTTTCAGGAAATATACCTGTGATTATTTAGGAGCCAGTTTCCTTGGAGGATGTATCTGTGAACTTCACCATGGAGGAGTGGGCTCTGCTGAATCCATCCCAAAAGAAGCTCTACAGAGATGTGATGTGGGAAACTTTTATGAATATGACTACTATAGGTAAGGATGACATCATTTTCTCATTTATGCAATCAGAGAACTTTGGTTCTTACTCAGTGATAGTGATTCATTAAATAGAACGTGAAAACATTTTGAAGAATATCTAGGTCAGGTCTGGGGATTTAGCTTAGTGGCATAAGTACCTGCTTGGCAAGCGTGAGGTTGTGAATTAAACCCCCTTACTGAAAGAATATCTCAGGCCTGTTACTTATGATACCATGAGTCTAACTGCTATCTGCTAATTTTTATATTTTGATGTAGTGATCTTTTGTATTTCTATGACTGCGTTTCAGGAAGTACCTCAGAAAACCAGAAAGTTGAAGAAGAATACAAAAGTTGCTCAAGAAATCTAAGGTAGGTACATTCATAAGGAAAAGGAATAATCCCTGAGTTGTATGAGCACAAATATTACAACCTAGGAAAGTAGAGAAATGATGTGTTCACATTTTATTTAATGTCACAAAAATTCTCCTAGTATGCATACATATGTTTTTATAAAATCTAACACTGAATACAGAAATATTTTAATATTGGAAACTAACTTTGTAGAGACATTATGCAACAAGAGACACTATCTTATACATCAGTATAAAAAGCTTTCATGATCAATATTGTGAAAATGTATAAATTTGCTTTTAGGTATTGTGCATAGGCATCTATGAAAAGAATAAATTTCGAACATTGACAGAAACTCATTTTCAAGTTATGTATTTGCATACATATATGAATATGAGGCATACATTATCCAAAAATTGCTACCCTGGAAGCAATATTCCAAAGACAAATTAATGCATGTGTAATGATAGATGTTTTCAAAACATCCTCCAGAGAATTGGGTACATTTATGTTTTTAAATTCTTAGAAGCCACCTTCATATGATGTTGGTAGGAGTACAAAATAGAAGCAGTTAGGTAATCAATATACAGATGTCTGATGTGTAAAAATACATGTTTGTGTATGATCCAGACAAGCCTCCTTGTGTATATTCTGAAAGAGCTTAAAATTATCATATCTTAGTTATACATGCATACTCATGCTCAAAGCAGCATGTACATGAGTATTCACAATACCTAAATTCTGGGAATAATTCATAGTACCTAAATTGCTGTAACAGCCTAGATGCCTACCATGGAATGTATGGATAAGAATCATGTGGGACAGGGTCAACATGGTGGTGCCTTCTAATAATTCCAGCATTCTGGTAAGCTGAGTGAGCAGGATGGCAACATAAAGTCCACGCTCATCAAATTACTGATGTGGGAGACTCTCAGAACAAGACATAACAAATCTAGAAATGTAATTTAATGGTAAGATCCTTATTTCAGCGCTGAAGCCATGTACTGTGTGTTCAGACATAAAGAAGAATATCTTTTGACCAAAAAAGATGGGACTCTTATCTTATCATGTTAAAGAAGTGAAAAGTCAGGCACATAAAGTGAGTCTCCACTTTTTTTTTTTTTTTGTAAGAGATACCAAAATTTAAATTAAGTAGTAAAATTGTGGAAAAGTGATAGAGAACTGAAAGGCTGAGTTGTTGGAGATGGGAAAGATTACCTGGGTAAGGAGAGAAGGGTAGAGTGATAAGGCAGAAGGTGTTATAAAAGATCAATATTATCAGTGACCTAAATGAAACTAGATGTCAAGTCTTGCAAATATTTATCAATTTAAAATTCCCAAGTGAACACCATCATTTAAGGAATGGCTGTGTTAGAGGCATCCTGCTGGGTGTTCAGTAAATTTGCTTTTAAAAATTTTTATCAGGCGTCAAAGCAGAACTTGTCATGTTAAATTATTTGTAGAGAGACCTTTTTATTGTGAATGATATTTTTGTTCCTTTTTTTCTGTATAGAAATGAGGTAATAAGGTGGCATCAACACAAACCTTGGAATCAATATGAAAACCTATTCCTTTGGGCTCCAGATGCTAATATGGACATGCATCAAGCTGCTTTAAAGGAAGCTGTAAACTTTGCTTGTAGAGAGCCCCTGATTGGGAGTTTATTACAAAATGTACCCATTTTTCCTCACATTGGCCTGAAGCGAGATGAGTATTTGAGATTTGATGACAAGCTATGTACATTTAATGAACTTGGAAAAGCCTGCAGTGATCTCCATTTCTTTCTGAAAAATGCAAGGACACAGACAGGAAACATTCCTTATCAGTATGGGAAACCCTGCTATGAACGTAGTGAAAGAACTCACCTTGGAGACAACATCATTGTAGGTAGCAAAAGCATGAAAGTCTCCAGGACTCCCAGTGATGTTCAAATTTATGAAAATGTTCACACTGGGAAGAAACCATATATATGCAAGCAACATGAGAAAACTTTCGATACTCAAAGTTGTAAAATTCATGAAAGATTTCACATGGAAGGGAAACACTACATATGTAATCAATGTGGGAAAGCATTTGGCCCACACAAAACCTGTGAAAGACCTAGAAGAATTCACACTGGGGAGAAACTATATGTATGTAAGCAGTGTGGAAAAGCATTTACTACAAAGTATTCTCGTAACATACATAAAAAAATTCACACAGGAGAAAAACCTTATGTTTGCAAGCTATGTGGGAAAGCATTCACTACGCATAGCTATTGTCGAATACACGAAAGATGTCACACTGGGGAGAAGCCCTATGCATGTAAGCAATGTGGGAAAGCATTTAGCACAATTGGTTACTGTAAAGTTCATGAAAGAATACATACAGGGGAGAAATCCTATGTATGCAAGGAATGTGGAAGAGCATTCAGCATACACAGTAACTGCCAAAGACATGAAAGAACTCATACTGGGGAGAAACCTTATGTGTGCAAGCAATGTGGAAAAGCATTCACTACATACAGATATTGTCAAATACATGAAAGATGTCACACTGGGGAGAAACCTTATGTGTGCAAGGAGTGTGGAAAAGCATTTACTACAAAGAGTTCTTATAACAGACATGAAAAAAGTCACAGAAGGGAGAAAGTTTATCTGTGCAAGCCATGTGGAAAAGTTTCCCCTACACAGAAAGCTCATGAAAGACATGAAAGAACTCACACTGGGAAGAAACGTTACTATGTATGTAAGAAATGTGGTAAAGCATTCACTTCGAAACATAGTTGTAAAATACATGAAAGAACCCACACTGGGGAGAAACCTTATGTGTGCAAGGAATGTGGGAAGGCATTCACTTTGCGGAGTACTTGTAATAAACATGAAAGAACTCATACTGGGGAGAAACCTTATGTGTGCAAGGAATGTGGAAAATCATTCACTAGAATGTATTCTTATAAAATACATAAAAGAATTCACACTGGTGAGAAACCTTATGTGTGCAAGCAATGTGGAAAAGCATTCACTACAAAGAATTCTTACAACATACATGAAAGAACTCACACAGGGGTGAAACCTTATGTGTGCAAGGAATGTGGGAAAGCCTTCTCTATAAAGCAGCACTGTCAAAAACATGAAAGACTTCATACTGGTGAGAAACCTTTTGTGTGCAAGCAATGTGGAAAAGCATTCAGTACAAAGAATTCTTCTAACAGACATGAAAAAAGTCACACAGTGGAAAAACCTCATGTATGCAAGCAACGTGGAGAAGCATTCACTACAGAGTTATTATAAAGAATGTGAAAAAATTCATGCAGGAAAAACCATATGTTTGCAAGCAATGTGAGAAGGCATTTGCTACATACAAGTATCATCAAAGATTGTCATCAAAGACATTAAAAAAAGGTAGAAACCTTACATATGCAAGGAATGTGGGAAAGCATTCTTTACACAGTAATGCTGTCAAATACATGAAAATACTCAAACACTGGGGAGAAACCTTATGTGTGCAAAGAATATCAAAAAGCGTTCACAACAAAGAGTTCTTAATGTACATGAAAAAATCACATAGGGAAGAAACCTTATGTGTACAGGTAATGTGGGAAGGCATTCACCGCACAGATATTGTCAAATATGTGAAAGAATTCACACAGGTTAGAATCCCTAGCATGGCAGTCTTATGAAAAAAGATTGCTACTATGTCCTCATTTTATCTGTCTAGATCTCACATTGGGTAGGAACCCTTTGTATTTAAGCAATGTGAGGGAAGCATTCAATGCACATTTTTTATCAACTATATGAAAGAAATTACACTGGAGAGAAACCCTATATATGGAAGCCTATTTTCAAAACTCATTTGTAAAAATTCTTCATATAGTGGAGACCTGTACAAATTAAATGGGAAATTGGTTGTCATCATTTCTTCATAAATCTTCCAGAAAATACACTCCCAGCTGGAGATATCCTAGAATGTATTCCTTCTATGTTTCAGTAAATCATTGTAAATGTCTAAGTACCTGTAGTTTTTACTATAAAAATATTGACATAATATATTTTTGTGTAAGCCATTGTCTTTGAGCTTACAGTATTTTCTGATTAAACAAGGGGAATTGAATTTTACTTCGCACTTCCCAGTAGGGGTAGTATTTGCATAGTTTTGATTTTGTTTTGTTTTTAGTATTGGGAAGTATTGGCCACTAAGAAAGCAAATTCTACCATTTTTTAATTGATGGGATTTCCCACTAACTTTGATTTTTACTTTTCATAGTGTATATACATAGCATTCTTTGTAAAAAAATTTTTATTGGATTTCAAGTTACAGTATATATGCATATATATTCATATTTAAAGATGTGAACTTTGAGTTTTCAAAATTTGAATTGTTTTCACACAATACGTATATTAGAAAATCTGTAGTTTTTCATATCCTACTAGAATACCTGGATATATCCCAACATAATTATATCAAGTATGTAATTTCATCTATTTTGCTTTCAAGTGAATCTCAGTATAATGATTTACATGAAATTTTGTTTTTCCATCAGCATTTGGCCTTTCATGCTTCTATTGTTATGACTTCAAATTTATTGTAATTTTATCACCACTTATACCCAAAAATAAACCATACCGCTGTTTCTGATTGTGTGAGATCAGATGGACCATGACTTCTCTGTGAAAGGATATGAATTGGAATAATGTGTCAATGTTTAATAGAGAAATAAGTTTAATGTGACTATATATATATATAAATATTTACAATATTGGTTTAAAAGGGCTGCCCACACAATAAAATATGGAAGAATGCAAAAGGTCTATATTCAAAAACTCCCATTTGAATACCTGGCGCCCACTGCAGTGCCCCATGGGAAGCTGTATCATGAGGCAAAAAGGTCTGTGCCACAAGAGTGGTCTGAGTTTTAGGCTGAAGAGTCTGCACTGGGTGAATTGAATGTCTTTGCTAGAAGCTGGAGATGACTTCCAAGGTGGTGGTGAATACTGAAGCTCCTGCAAAGAACCAGAAGCCTTCCATTTTCCTTTCTTTTTTATACCATTATGGCAGTAATCCTCCCTAGAATAGGTCTTCCACATCCAGAATTTGATCCATAATTTGCTGGATCAATTTAGTTGGGTATGTAGTACTCAAGTTGACACAGTTAACTATCACAGTCTATCCCTTGCCAAGTTCACAACCAGACATGTTTCTTTAAACAGTAGTCTGAATACAAAGATGAGTGCATAAATATACCTAACGTATTATAACTGTCCAGAATGCAAATGACAACAAACTTGTTCCCTCCCCAGCATAGAAGGGAAATTGTCTTTGAGTGATTCTTCTAACATTTCATAACTTGAAGACTATAACATAGGTTTAGCAAGGCTTAACCAAAATTAAGTCTTAACATATTGCATTGGAAGCATATTAGGAAAGAACTATTACAATTACAAACCTTGTTTCTGTAGTTGATCACAGGGTCATAGCTGTCATTTAGATCTAACTTGTACTACCCATTCAGTATTTCCTTGACCATCAGCAGGCCCCTCAGCAGGTGTTGGCTCTTTTCTTGGTGTGGTGTCCTATAGTTTCATTTTTGAAGGTTGTGAAACATTTGCCATTCTTCCTGGATTATATTGTTATAGTTTGCCATTGAGTCATAACAAGGCATGGTAACACTAGGAGGTACCTCAAAGGATCTACTCTCCAAATATATTTTTTCTCTCCTCCATTATGGACTAATAGTCTAACTTTCTCTTTGTAGTCTGGGTCAGTCACCCCTCAACAGTGAAACTCCCTTTTTAGCTTGATTCCTCAGTGTCACAGGAGACAAAAATGACCAGGGGGAAGTCTTTGCATCCCATTCAATGGTATCCTTCCTGTGCTTGCCCCTAGTCCCCACTACTAAGACTTTCTTTTAAACCAAATGATCATAAGGTGATGAGAACAGGTTTCAAAGTTTTGCTGGTAGGTCACTTGGAGAGTGGTGCCATTCTTCCACCCCTTATTCTTGAACCCATGTATCCTGGTAATGGGAAACAGTACGCTATACTGGGTGCTGATTGAAAGCATGTACAACCTTTACAAGAACATTTCCCCAGTCCTGCAAGCTGTTGCCACCTAACTGGTGCTGCAAGTGTGTCTTCAAAAGGCCATTCCAACTTTCTATCAAATCATCTGCTTCTGGATGTTGAGGACATGGTAAGCCCAGTGAATTCCATGAATATGAGCCCATCTCACTTTGTTGGCTATCAGATGTGTTTTTTGGTATGAACCCAATGCTGTGTGGAATTTGAAGATGGCTGAGAAGGCATCATGTAAATCCATGAATAGGAGTATTGGAAGAAGCGTTACAAGCAGGAAAGGCAAATCCAACAACAATATAAGTGTGACAGCGCAAAGCACACTTCTTTCCATGATTGAAGCAGTACAATCTGACTGCTACCCAGTCAAAGAGTGATCAAGACTGGCCATGTTGGAGAATCAGTGGGCATATAGTAGTGACAGAACCAGATCTGGCATGGTGAGAGTGAATCCATGTTGCTGAGTATGTATAACCTCCAACACTCCCAACATGGCCAATCTATTCATGAGCCCACTGGGCAATTAACAGATGTAGCCGACAAGTTGACAACTATTTACAAAACAGGTCATCTTATTGTATTGATTCTTAAAGGCTTGTTTTGCTGAGGTCATTTTTTTGGTGAGTGTTTAAATGGGATACAAATATGTTTATATCCTTTGGCCATATAGATAGGTTTACCTACATACCACATCCCTAAATATCTGACACCAATTTTCCAGTTACGTTCTTCCAAGTTCCTGACACCTGATGAGACAGTTGGCTACAGACTGTGAATCAGTATATATTTCCTTATCTGACCATCTTTCCTCTCAGATAAAATGTACTCCCAGGTGCAATTCTGTCCAGTGGGATTATTTCTTTCACCACTATCTGTGACAGACACCCTGGAAAGGAATTTAATCCTGTAGCAGTCCACTTGTGGGTGGTGCCTGTGTAACATGTAGAACCATCCTTTAGTACTAAATGCAAAGTGTTTGCTACCTCCTGCTCATTGGTCCATTCAGCATAATTTTATCAATGTAATGAGCCAGTGTGATGCCTTGTGGAAGACAGGCTAGCAAGAACTCTGAAAAGTTAAGTTGTAAAACACTGCTGGGATTTATGCTTTTGCTGAATGCAAGAACTTTGCTTTTGGTGATTCCATGGGACCACTTGACCCCTGCTACTCTGTGATTCATTCAAACCCAATTCCATTACATTTTCCATTTGAGCATCTGTGGTCCCTATAAGATGATGTGGTATGCAGAGAAAAGCAATGACAGGGCTCTTAGGGATGTTGGTCCTCCCCCCACAAATTCATTTCTCAAGAGTTTTTAGTGAAGGGTACATTTCTGAACATTCCAGTGTAGCAGATTAGGAATAACATGACTGGTCCATTCCAGCATTCCCATTTCCCTAAGCCTCTATATCCCCTCATCAGTAAACACTGAAATGTCATGCATCTCTAACTCATTCACATTGGGCTATATTTGAATACATACTTCTGTCATCCAGCAAAGTAAACTATTAAAGTTTACTTTGAGCTGCAACATTACCATGAGCTCCAGCATTTACCATGAGCTGCAACATTAAATTCAGAATCAGCTCAACAGTCCCATGTCAACAATTTTTACCTGATATAGGTGTATGATTTTGCCACCATCACCCAACACATAAAATCCATTTCTACATTGATCATCAAGCCTCTACTTAAAAGAATTACAAAATTCAAGAAATTCTTTGATAGAATAGTGGACCTCATGTACTATGTAGCTCATTCATAGGAGTCTCCTGAGATTTGAGTCTGGGTATAGAGGCAAATGTGAGTAGTGAGGGTAGATCCCCAGTAGTGTCAGCATTATCATGCTTGGTCAACACAGGAGTAATTTCCTCGTATACTAGCAGAAGCTATCTCTACAGTGGTGGAAGTGGGTAATCCACCACCACTGTGGGTGGGGAAATCTCTTTCTCTGGCAAAATAGTCTTATTTTCAACATCCTCAACCTCATTATGAACCTTCTAAACTTCTCTATCCCAATTTATGAGATCCCAGTCTTATCCAATCTGTGTACTTGCTTGTACTTCAGATACACCTCCAGACTGAGCATTAAAGTTGCATTACGTTTCTGCTTGTCAAACTATGAGGGTCCATTTTAGATTTTTTTTTTCAGTTTTTATCAAGTACTTAAGACAGAAACTTCTCCTTAAGGACATATTTTGAAAGTTTTAATGTGTGTCTAGAATTGTGAATTTGAGTATTTGAGCTCCTTATTTTCTATTCTATTCCCTGATAGTGGCCGTGCCATTACTTTTGATAATTGTCATTGCTTTCACCTAAGAAGGTGAAATAATGGCTTAAAGAAATAAACAATCAGTTTAGTAAAAAGAGGAAATTTACAACTTTATGATTCAGATTGTGTTCTATTGTACCAAATTTAGAGATAAATTTACATGGTTTCTTTTTCGTTATCCATAAGGAGTATTGTCTGATGTTTGAGGTATGTGATCAACATTTTGAAACACACCCTTATGCAAGTTGTGAGCATGAGGCCAAGTTGGTCTCCTTGACTTGTATTTTGCCTTTCTTTTTAACTGTGAAATATTTTTTGTGGTACTGGGGATTGAAATCAGAGCCTTGCGCATGGTAGGCAAGCATACTACCACTGAGCTACACTACCAATCAACAGTGAAATATTTTATTAAAAGTCTTAGAGTGTTTTTTAATACAAAGGCTTTTCAAATTCTGAGGCATTTACATTGCCATAAAAGAATGGCAGCATGAAAATATAAGTGAACAGTGAAGTAAAAACCCATAATGCTATGAATATAATATAGCTTGCTCTAACCATAATCATACTTAGACACATAAATTAGTCACCAGTTTGGTAGTATTATCTAAAATTACATCTATTGTATATCTGAAATATCTGACATATTTTATGGAATGTAATACACTGCAGAACATATGCCAACTTTTTGCACCCCAGAACATGTGACTAAATTCCTTACACCTCAGTTCTGCTTCTTACCCTCACAGAAAGATGTATAGTGCATATTGCTATCAGTATTCCAGCCAGTGATGGAATGTTCAAAATACAAGGCATTTTATCCTGAGCCCAGTTACTTTTAATTGTCTTTTCTCATGAGGATGAATTTTATTTGAACAAGAATTCCTAAACTTAAAGATATAAAGAATTAGAGATATATGTTTAAAAGGAGAAATGATACCACTTTAGGAGAGGAGAAATGGGGAGATGGAGAGATCCCTTGTTGGATTAAGGCAGGAAGTCTGAAGCAAGTCCTCAAGGGTCTTTATTCCAAGCCCCTGTTATTTCATACCAACAAAGTCTCTCCCGTGTGAAATTTGTTACAATTTGATTGGCTATTTTAGGCTCATAGTCCCATAATTTGGCCCTTGACCCTCTCTATTCCTGTGCAAATCCTTGGGCAACCCTACTTAGCCCTTCTTTTTGCTGCTAAGGTGCCATCTCTAAAATTTATGATGGGCCTTACCTATGAAGCCAAGTTAACAATTAGTAAAGTGATGCAGGCCAGTAAACATGAAAACATGTTCATTATGTGAAGTCATTCTGAGTCACTTATGTATCAATTAGATGTTTTGAATAAACAGATAAACATATGAATAGAAAGCAATTATGAACCAAAGTAGAATTTAGTAATCTTAACAGTCGGGCATGGTGGCGCATACTTGCAATCCCAGCGTTTGGAAAGTTGAGGCAGGAGGATCACAGTGACTTCGATGCCAGCATGGGTTACATAAGTGAGTTCAAATCCATCCTGCACTACTAGTGAAACACT
Organism: Cuniculus paca; assembly: GCA_004365215.1. Classification (NCBI taxonomy): domain Eukaryota; kingdom Metazoa; phylum Chordata; class Mammalia; order Rodentia; family Cuniculidae; genus Cuniculus; species Cuniculus paca. Next base: position 5,601 of record RJWT010021385.1, on the reverse strand, counting down.
GTCTCAAAACAAATGATCAAACAAACAAAAGAATCTAACAGATGAACAGAAAATTGTAAAACCCTTGAGACTCTGTATGTGACATTGATATGTACTAGTGGTGACAATGTTATTGTGGAAAGAGAACACATTAGCATCAGAAAGAAAAAGCCACCTGGAGTAGCCCTCATTTCTCTGAGAGTGAAATTAATGAATTTGATTGACTTTATGGGCAGCACTTCCCATGCACTATCTAAATTGTGCTTGTGCTTTACTTAAAATGTTTCCTCCATTAACAGTTTCATTGAGAAACCTGAATTTCCAATTGCACCACTTACTGCACTGGAAATGTTGTGCATGACAGCATCTTATGTAGTTAAATGAAATAAATTGCAATAAATGATAAAACTTTTCAGTATCTCAGTGAAGAATTTCAAGCCTTGAAAGAAAACAACCTTAAACCCAGATTCATGTACCCCACAAAACTATCTTTCAATATCAAAGAAGAATAAGATATTTTCCTGACAAAGAATAAATTAAGAAATTAATGAACACCAAAGCAGCTCTTCAGAATGCTCTGAAGCATATATTAGAAAGAGAAAGTGAAGACCAAAAGCTTAATAGAAGCCACTAGGCAGGGTAAGTCATCAAACAAAGGGGAAAGACAGGGAACCAACAATAGGAAAATAACATTAAAAAGATTAGCCAGTACATACCTCTTGTAACCATCAACAAATATGGTCTCAACTCACCAATCAAAAGTAACAGACTGGTAGAATGAATCATGAAGCAAGATGCAACAATGTAGTGCTTTCAGGAAACACATTTAACTGAAAAAGGCATTCATAGATCAAAAGTCAAAGGATGATAAACCAATATTCCAGTCCTCAGTAATCCAGAAGAAAGCAGTGATAGCAATTCTATTTGCAGACAATGAGAACTTCAAGGCAAGACGACCAAAAGAGTCAAAGAAGATCACGACATACCTGTGAAGTAAAAACTCCAAGTAGAAGAGATAACAATCATAAATATGTGTACCAAACAGCAGTACACCCAGCTACACAAACCTGATATTAATAAAGTTGAAAAATCAAATAAGCAGTAACACAGTTATAATTGGGACCTAATAACTCACTCTTAAAAACAGATCAACTAGACAAAAAAATCAAGAAGGAAATATTGGAATTAAGCCAAACCTTTGAACAGGTGGGCTTCATAGATGTCTACAGGGTGTTTCCATCTACAGCATGAGAGTACACATTCTTCTTGACTTCACATGGAACATTCCCCAGAATAAACCACATATTAGCCCAGAAAACATGCTTAAGTAAATGAAGAGGATTGAAATCATTCCATGTATATTATCTGACCACAGTGTAATGAAATTGGTTATCAACAGCAAAAGAAATCACAAAAAGTCATAAACACATGGAAATCAACAAACATCCTCCTGAATATCCAGAGAGTCACAGAGAAAATTAAAAAGAATTTAAACAGGTCTATAATTAAATGAAAACATTGATAAAAACCAACTGAAACTTATGGAATACTATGAAAGCAGTCCTATGAGAGAAATTTATAGGAATGAACTCTCACCTCAGGAAAAGAGAACAAGCTGAAATAACCTAATGTCGAGCCTCAGTTAAAAAGAGGGGAAAAGCAGGGAACCAACAGCAGGAAAATAACATAACAAAGCAAGCCAATATTCATCAGTTATAACCATCAATGTAAATGGCCTCAATTCACCAATCAAAAGAAATAGACTGGCATAATGGATCAAGATACAAAATCCAACAATATGCTGTATACCAGAAACACATTTAACTCAAAAAGAAACTCATGGACTGAAAGTCAGAGGATGGAAAACGATCTTCCAAGAAACAGAAACCAGAAATGAACAGGGATAGCCAGTCTGTTTGCAGCCCATGTGAACTTCAAACCAAGAATGATCAAACAGGATAAAGAAGATCACTACATACTTGTCAGGGGAAAAATTCAAGAGGAAGAGATAACAATCATATATATGTATGCACCTAATACAGGAGCACCCAACTATATAAGACAATTATGAATAAACATGAAAAATCAAATAAATAATAAAAACTGAAATGGAGACCTCAATACCCCATTGTCACAAAGAGACACATCAATTAGACAAAAAATCAGCAAATAGAACTGAGCTAAACCTGTGAACCAATGGATTTGGTAGATATTTTCAGAGTATTCCACCCAACATCATCACAATGAGCCTTAAACTTCTAGGACAAGAACAGATCAAACCCTAACTTTTATGGGGTAGGGAATTATAAAGACAACAGAAATTAATGCAATTGCGACTAAGTAAACAATAAAGAAAGTATCAAGCAGTTGGTTCTTTGTAAGATTACATAGTTGATCAACCCTTAGCCAAACTCATTAAAAAGTAGAAGGAAAAGATTCACATTCAACCATTAAAAAGTGGAAGGAAAAGACTCACATTCAAGAGTGAAAGGGGAAAAACACAATAGATCCTGCAGAAATCCAGAAGATCATCAATACCTACTTTGAGAACCTGTACTCTAATATAAGATGGAAAAGATAGAAGAAAGGGACAGATTCCTAGAAACATGTGAATTGCCAAAACTGAATCAGGAAGATATATGTGTTCTACATAACCTGGTATCAGTCAATGAAATTGAAAATGTAATTAAAATCTTACCAACAAAATGAAGCCCAAGATATGAAGAGTTCGCTGTTGAATTCTACAAGACATTTAGAGAAGAATTAATGCCACTTACTCTCAAGTGCATTAATAAAATTGAAAGGAAAAAATACTCTCAATTTATTCCAGGAATAAGTACTAGTCTGACACCAAAACCAGAGAAGGATCCGACTGCCCCCCCAAAACCCCACAGGCCTATCTCCCTAGTTAACATAGATGCAAAATTCCTCAGTAAGATACTCGAAAACAGAATGCAGCAAATCATCAAAATCATCATATGCCATGATCAAGTAAGATTCATCCCAGGGATGCAGGGATGTTTCAACATATGCAAATTAAAAATAGTAACATAACAATTTAACCGAGTCAGAGATAAAAACCATGTGATCCTATCAATAAACACAGAAAAAGCATTTGACAAAGTCCAACACCCATTCGTGATAAAAAGCCCTGTAGAAAATTCAAATAGATGGTCTTTATCTCAAGCTGATAAAATATATCTATGACAAACCAACAGCCAACACCATACTAAATGGACAAAACCTGAAAGTTTTCACTCTAAAATCAAACAAGACAAGGATGTAGACTATCACCACTCCTACTTAATAGAGTTCTGGAAAGGTGAGCCAGAGGAATTAGACATACTCCACCTGGGAAATTTAACTTTCTAATGTATTATACCTCCGCTAAGGATATGTGTGCACTCAAACTCTACCTCTGCAATATTCCCACTCCTAACACAGTTGCTGTCTCAGACATAGTGAATGGGAATGATTGTTTTCTTATTCTAAACAAGACTTATGAGTGTTCCAATGTATTATTCATTCCTATGTCACAGTGTCATACATAGAGCAATTAATAAATAATAGAAATAAACTCTTTGCAATACTGAGGCTGGAAAGGGTAAGAGCATAGCACAAAAATCTAGTTAAACACTTTTTCTGCATGGTATATTGTTGAATGTCAGGTGACCATGTGTGGAATAGAAAGCACAAGTGAGTTCTGTTTTATAAGATACCCACCTCAGTCATATAAGCCCCTTTTTCATATTAATAGCATCATTCCATTCAGGAGAGCAAAACACTCCCATATCTCAACTCTGTATCATTAAGTATTCTGTTTCCAAAATATAAACTTTACAGGGCATATTGAATATCACATTGGGCTACTGATTTGAAACCTCTGACATAAGTCAGGAAGCAATCCACAGTGCATGGATATCTATGCTTGCCCCTGAATCTCCCTGCCCTAAACACAGCAACCTTGGTTCCAGTCAGGCTCAATTTACTGCTTTATTGTTGGTGACCTGACCAGTATCCAATTTTTGCTATGCATCATTTTTATTCACCTAAATGTTTCTCCTTACATCACATACAAAAGTCAACACTTTTTACAAATAAACTAGTTGAGAGACCAACAGTTCCCTGAGAATTAGTGTTTAATTTAATCTTATAAATTCATGACTAGTAAATGATACCGCAGTGACTTAAATGCTCTGAAGCACTCTTTCACAGTAAATGAATAGAATGCAATATCAGCTTTGTTTATTGTGGTATCTTTATTAAGACCGGTAGACTTACAATATTTTGTAGAAGAATATTTTTAGAAGTGTGTATCTGGAGCATACTGTGAAAGGAGAACTGAAGTCAATCCTGAGGTTCTTAAAGCGTCTCTCAGTACTCTTTACTGAAGCACTGGTCTGAAATTCTATCCTCTTCTGCCGCTCTTTGGTCTTTCTCAGGCTCATGTCTCATGACTCCTTAAACTATCCTCTGAGGTCTGATTTTTCTCTCTGGCTTCACTAATTTCCCATCGGAAATCATTCAGCATTTGATATTATGTTTTCCACAGTCTACTCATACCTTTAATATGACCTCTATTATTATTGGCCTTGGTCTCTGTTCATCTCTTCTGGATTTAAATACTAAATTACAGAGAAAGGATCTGTCATGTGTTTATCATCCCTGAAAGCATTCTAAGGTTCTAGCACAGTGAGTATCCTGGAGTACATGCTTTAAATGCTGCCTTAAATGTGACAGGAACAGACATCACAGAGAAAAAATGATTTCAATTGACAGAGCAGTCGTGCTACATGATTCGTATACAAATCTGTATTCCCAATTCTGTGACTCTTCCTCTGTTCCATTTTATCCCGGACTTGCCTGCACTCATGATGTTTTCTGACATAAAGGGATTGATTCTTCCAAAGGACAGTGACCCTGAAACCTTCTGAGCACATTTGTGACTCATTTTCAAGAAGAGTTGACTGCGTCCATTAAAAAAAATTAAATAAATGGAAGCTTTGAAAAGCCATGAGTGAAGCCCTTAAATATAAGTATTCTTCATGGAAAATGAGACTGATATTGTGGGAAAGAGAGTGGTTCAGAAATTTCTGGGTTCCAGTTTATCATTTGAGCTGGGCTTTGTAGTTCACAGCAGTAATCTCAACCCTAGGGACGCTTAGGCAGGAGGATTGCTGCGAGTTCGAGGTCAGCTTCGGGTAAGAAGTTATCTCAGGGACATTCTGAGTTGCATAGCGAAACCCTATCTCAAAAAGGCAAAAAATAAACAATTTATCTTTTAGATCCACTCCTGCTGGAACAGGTCTGTTTCACTTGTCACTCTCAGCTGAGCTGTCAGGCAAAGGAGCGCGGGAGCCAATCAGGGATGAAGGCTGTCTGAACTACCCAATCAGGAGGGCCGAGGGACGGACACTTCCGGTGTCATGGCGCCGCGCTGAGCACTGTGAGGGTTTTGCCGAGAGGCCTCCGCTGAGCAGACCGCCTCGCTCCGTGACTTCTCCCGGCTGCGCGCGGCAGCGGAGGATCCCGGGAGCCCCGAGCGCGCAATGGTGACGACGCGGGAAGGGAGGAGGGGCGGGGCGGGGTGGAGCAGGGCGCGCTCCGGGCGGAAGGGTCGGG
>RJWT010021384.1:0-17606 GCA_004365215.1 Cuniculus paca | reverse complement strand
AGGAGGACTAAACCTGTCATCTCTGACTATTGGTGCGCACAAGTCAACCTTCACACAGGCCAGACTCCACGTCCAGCTGTTTTCTGAAAAACAACAAGCTAAGGACTGACCTCAAAGTGAGTTCCTACCTTGGTATGGACTTTGGGCATTTGGCAGAAGCAAACAAATCACACTTAATGATATGTTAGACTGTTCTCATTAATGTCTCCCATCACCAACATTTATGACACTGTTCCAGAGGTCCTCAACAATGTACAACCAGGAAAAAAAATGGGATGTTTCATGTATGAATAGATAAATGAATTATTATTTGCTGATGAGCTGTCTAGAAAATTGCAGCTTACAAACTGCAAAATGGTATGAATAAATTTAGCAAGGTAATCAAACATGAGGCCCACAGATTCAAGAAACCATAATTAATGAAAATAGAATATGGTCAATGCATTTGATGATACTAAGAAAGCTTAGCTAGTTCTCATAATAGCAATTTTTAAAGTTCCTTTTATTTAGAAAACTGTGGATAAAACACAACTTCTAAAATTTGCTTTTAAATGATCCAGCACTAAAAAAGAAGAGAGGGAGAGAAAAAAGGAGAGAGAGGGAAAAGAAATAAATATTCCTGAAGGACAAAACAAGATTGATGAATGCTAAAAATTGTTTCAGTGAAGTGAAAGGTATAGCATAATATAAATAATATTCTTGGACACTTTTGGTTGAAATTTTACAGTAAAAAGGTTCTCAAAAAGTTAAAGCAAAAACTTCTAAATAAGTCACGTAAGGATAGAAAATGGAGATGCTACAGTGGTTCTCCATGCCTGTGACAAAGACGCGCTGGTCCAGTATCATCGGGAAGTGATCAGAAATGTAAATTCTCAGAGCCATCTGAAAACTGCTGAACCAGAAAGTGGGGATGGGGGTTGGGGGGTCCAGGGCAGCAATCTCTGTTTAACAAACTCTCCAAGTGATTCCAACCAGGCTAAATTTGTTAAGTCCTAGACAAAAATCAGACCATGGGTCTCAGAAAAGCTCAATAATATAGAAAAGCCTGCCAAGGAAGATCAAGAAAAAAAAATTAATACTTAATACAACCAAATCTAACTGTCAAAACAGAAGTGATTACTTTAAAATGAATAAATGAAAGAATTATAAGTTTTTTAAAATCTGTACATAAAAATGTACTAAATGAATTGAGTAGTAAATGAGCCTAGGGTACATGCGTGTCTCTTATTTGAGAGCACAATAAAAACATTATAAAGCATAACCAAATATATTTTTATGCACTTTCTCATCTTTTGAAATGGATATATATTTGTTCCATAAGAAAACTCACTATAGTAAATATGGAATAGACACTTGTGTGCCTGACAGACAACCTCCGGCTATTTTTAAAAGACTGCTAAATACATCACTTTGATAGCTTTTAGTAAGTATTTTCAGAAAGGAAGGGTACTGACTAAATCACAGTTTAAAAAGCAAGTGTCTCACAATATTTTAGTTATGGAATTATTGGTAGCAGAATTAATTTTGGACATAGTACAACAATCAATTTAATTAATGATTTGTCCACCTAAATATATGAATTTTAGGATATCTCAGCATAATTTTATGCTGTTAAATAACTTAAAATGAAGTCTGAAACCTCATAATTTATTTTTACCATCCTTATATTGAAAGCAGTAGCCTGCACTTTGAGTTCCCAAAGAACTATATAGGATGTCAATTGGCATCTCACAGATAATATTATATTTACATCCCCATGATTCAGTATTTTCCCGCTCTTACTTACAATTAATAAGCTGTTGTTATTTGTTTCCAAATATAACAATTAGTTTTATGACTATGCTAACCAGTCAAAGTGACAGAAATCTTCTTCAATTAAATTTTTAGTAAGTAACTAAAGCACTTATGACTTTTTTGTTTTGTTTTTATGGGGTTTTTTTATTGGTTGTTGGTTGGTTAGATTAGGTTTTTATTTTATTTTTTTAAATCCCAGGTTAAATGATTTAGGGATACAAGGCACTATTGACTTTTCAGCAATATCAAAGAATCTCAGATGCCCCCACATAAAGAAATACAGAGGCTTTGTTTAGCCAGTTCCCCAAAGCTATGGAAGAGAGGGCAACAGTGTACTAAAAGTGAACGTGATACTACAGAAAACACTTCTAGACAGAGTCAGAGAAGGATCTATTTTTTAGCCCTGCTTAACTGAACTGATACTCACAGACAAATCAATTAATTTTCATTGGGCTTCACTTTATGACTTTTACCTGCGTTCCTCTTAACTCTAAAATTCATTTTGGTGTGATTACCTCATTCTGTCCTTAGAATTTTTTATTTGTTGCTCATTCATTCTGAAATCTGTGATTCTCAGTTTTTCCCCTCATGGATACCATGTTGACAAGCATATCCTACTTAATGTTTAACTGATATTTATAAATTATACATAGTTGTGAGGTATCAGGATGTTTCACTACATGCATACGTTGTATAATGCTCAAATCATGGTACACAGATCTATTTCCTAGAACAATTAATATTTCGTTAAATTTTTGTAATTTGTACCCTCCAACCATTTGAGACTTTCATAGTCTCTCATTTCTCCAGGATATTACAAAAGTAATTAGGCAGTTCACAAGATGTGAGTGACTAAAACACATATTAAGAAGGATGAACATGTGGCTGTGTAGACGAGGGAAATTTCAGGGGCCAAAATAAGTAGTCCTGGCTAACCCACAGAGCAGAAGCAGAAGGCTGCTTTCTACTACACTTCTCTCTACAGTATCATGGTACCTTATAATGTTCAAGAACTGACAGATCACCTCTATTCCCAACAACTCATAGGTCACTATGATAACTGGAGCATAACTTTCTCAATAATGGTTTTGGAAACTGAAAAGTGCATGTAGTTCAAACATGGCAAAGCTTTAGAAGTACAGCTGCGACTCCACTCTACTACTTGTTGACATGGTACACTACAGATCTGAAGTTCGAATACCTCTTTCGATTTTTCCTCTTTGGTAAATTTTCCAAATTTTTCTATCATTTCGGCCACAAATATAACATCCATTTTGTCAGAGAAGTTGGCTGCTTCCACGGTGTAAGCCAGTAATTGCCGAGCTGTTGCCACAGCATTTGTAAGATTGAGGGGCATCTACATGAAAAAGGCAAAATAAAGTGGTATGAAAAATGGCTAAAACATTTTTTGAAATCTTCACTGCATTTCAAGACACAAAGATACACTGAAACTAGTATTTACTCATCATAATCTTAAAATGCTTTTTCAAATTTTAATAAAGTAGCCTGAGAAAATTTTTTTGAACCTTGAAATACAATGATATCAAAATACACATCTGGCAAACATGCTGCATCATCTCTTCCTCTCTGCTTATCCAAATTCTAGGCATACCTCCTCCCAATTGCTCAGGAAAGCCTTTCCCCCAGGACTCCAGCAGGGCGGGATCAACAGCTCCCCTGGAACTCCAATCGCACAAAAGTGTGAGCCATTTATTTCGTGTATAGTATTTACCTTTATTGCCAGCGATGCTTTTCATTTGCTTATTTACTGATTCCAACACTGACTTCATCCTCACCACTGCAAAAAGGGTAAACTAGTGCTAAGGAGCAAAACACTGAGCAACACTGGAGCTACCTCCCAGTTGCTTACTGTCTGGTAAAGTTTCAAAAAGGTGAGTAGAAGCACAGATAGTACGAGGCACATGAGTCCTACAAGTACTGGAAGGACTCACTTTTGATAAGTGGAATATAAAAGGAACCCCAGATGTGGCTTTCCATGAGGACTGGAAGAGTGCCTGGGATTTTGTCTGGTGGATGCATATGATAAAAGTATTAAAAAAAAAAGGTAGAAAGACAGGCAGTGACTGGAAAGGAAGAGGGGCATCATACAGAGCCTGATTCCAAAGAGAGATAAATCAGTGGAAATATTTATACCAAAACCTTACTTTGCTTAGTATTTATTTAGAAAAAAAAATACATTTATTCACAACTTAAAACAAATTTGAAGATTTTCTAGTTACCTGATTAAACATATAAAGAACTCTAGTGACATCATTTGCATACTGGCAGCGAGAATAATCATCATCTGCCCAAAAACCACCTCTGTCACATCTGCGCCAAGCCTTTTTTTCATCCTGTGGGTTCCCGGGATAGATCCCGCTGCCGTGAGTGTTCCGGGTGCACTGCAGATATGCAGTGATGCCCGCCAAGGTTCTGGGCCACCTACAGAGGTGAGGACGAAATTGTGTAAGAAAACCTGGAATGATGGGGTTAAATCAGGTATGGCAACAATGGAGGAAAAACCAAAGATTTAGCATACACTGTACATAATAACCAAAGAGAAAAATCAAGAAAAAAGCACAAAAGTCACTGAAGACTAAAGTCCAAAACTTTTTTAAAAGTTAACATGGACGATTCTGTGTTAAGTCTACCAGCTGAGTATATTTCAATACTGTAACACAATATTTTTACAGAATGAAATTCTAAAACTTTCTAAATATCACTGTGAAGATGAAAGTTTCATTGCAACCAGTAGAATAAAAAATAAAATTGAGTCATTTGTAGGAACATGGGTGCATCTTGAGACCACAATGCTAAGTGACAGAAATACAGAAAGTTAAACGTTGCATTGTTTCTTATATGAGAAATTCATAGTATAATAATTTAAGGAGAAAAATAAAAGGTAAATGATAGGAACCAAGAGAGACAGGTAGAGATCCATAAAAATGATAACGGGATCTGAGGATGGGCAGAAGATGGGAAGAGGGGGAGGGGAAGGGGAAGTAAAAAGAATCAAGATGGGTTGTGTATATGCACCCATCCTGGTGATGAATGCATGTATTATGTACCACAAACATATACTAACAAAGCCGATTCATAAAAACAAAATTGATGGTCTTGTGTTTTTGCTTAATAACTGTTGGCATACTGCTGGCTCATGAAACCATTAGGCATGTGAGGGAAGACTTTTCCCCACTAGGAACAGAACAGAAGTAGGGTTCTGCAGAAGGAGGGTTGGTGTATGTGCAGGAGAAAAAGGTCCTGCTTTCAAACCTGGCTGTTCAGTGGTTGTCTGGGAACTGAAGGAGCACTCTGGTGTTTCCAGAGATTGTTACCTGGTAAAGGTAGTTTACTCTGTTTAATCTGTGCGGGCAAGCAACATGGCTTATGCTGAACACCCACTTCCCTTTGGAGAAACTGGGATTTTGGTGTGTGCTAAGTGGAGGGGGCCACATAACCAGTCCCTAGCAAAAGCTTTGGGTGCCGAGTCTCCAGTGGGCTTCCTTTAGCAGAAACACTGTACAAAGACTGCTGTCCTTACACTGCCATTGGAAGAATAAACTTTGTGTGATCCCTTCCGACACAAAGAAGCCTAATCCTGAATTCTTCTACAGCCTACCTGTGTCTTTTTCCCATACGTTACTACTACATATTGACAATGACACTTAGTTTAGCTCAGAGTACAACTCTATGCCAAGTCCTATGAGTCCTTCTAGCAAATTTCTGGATGTGGACATGGTCTTAAAGACATCCAAACACTGCATATAACAAAACATATTAGGGGGAAGCTAATCACTATGTCACAGACAACACACACTGTTGACACAAGTAATCATATCACTCTTTGGGGGCTAAGAGAAAGCTCTGTAATTGAGCTCTATTTCTCCAAAAGTGAAAATGAAATAAACTGTATTTTAATACAAGTTATGGCTGATTCATAACACAGGAACCACTAAATTATAGTATCATTCACATCAAAACAGAATTCATTATCAAAACCATATAAATAGATCAAGCAATACATTCAATCTTATTAATGTAGTGAGAGTTTAACTGTATAATATTTTAAGGAGTGCCAAAAGATAAGTAATACGTAAATCAGTTAAATATTTAGATTTTTCGATTTTTATAAAATACCAGAAAATTCACTATAAACAAAAAAACACATTATGATTATTTAAGAGAAGATGCTGAATGTATCAGACTTAACCAATGTTACTCATGTTTAAAGTAGGCAATATAAATATAGCTCAAGATTTGGTGCAGATAGAAGATACTCCTTGGTAAAAATAAATGCTGATTTCCACATGCAAATGTCAAGAATAATTTTTTTTTAAATATCAACAGAAAAGCAATATAGATACATGTGAATTAATGGTGTTATTATTGCTTTTTCTCCTTGGGTTGGAAAGATTAGTATCAAAGGGTTTTCTTACTCTTAACATACTGGGATTATTGCACAGAAGTGGCAACAGAACCCACCAGAGACAATGCAAACTCAGCATTAAATAATCTTTACACTGCCTAAAAAAGGAATGTGTTCCCTTTTGTTTATATCAACTATAAAGTCATTATTAAAATCTCTGAATATAAAGAATACCGAGATAACATAACTAAAGCAGTGTTAAGAAACAGTATTTGAAGACAGTTTAAGGTAAAAGTTGTTACTTCTCACAAGTTCTAAACTTTCCACTAAAAACTAAAATTGTTTACCTTACTATATAATTTTGTGTTTACCTTACTATATAATTTTGACAAATCCCCCTGGAATTCTAATGATTTCCCCAAGTGTCAAATTACCCAATGGCTTTCATTTCCCAAAGTCCTTGTCACTTAATTTCCAGAAGAACGGAATAGAAGAAAATAAAGTAAGTGTATTTTCTAATTATATCACAACTGCCAATAGTTAAGTGATTTAGCAACAGAAAACCTCCCAGAGTCCATCCATAAAAAAAATCTTTGAACAACAAGACAGTACCATTAGCCTGTCTGAATTTTATACTGTTCACCAAAATGTCTCCCTAAAGTAGTGGTTTTTAGCTTACATAACAAAACCATTGGTTAAAAATGCTTTCCAGAGACTCTTACACCAAGAGGTTTGAAATAAAGTTCAAGCATTTTTTTAAACCTCCCTAAAGCATTGTGAGACTATCATTCTAACAGAGTCTTCAGACAGACATGAGGATATGTGCTTGTTTTTCTTCAAGTTTGTTACTGAGGATGGGCATCTAATTAAATGCCTCTGAGGGTAGAAAGAGTTTAGACAAATCAGACTTTTGGAGTACTTTCCATATGACTGACCTGAAATCACCTTTATTGTTTACCACTCTTTCTGGAGGACAGTACTGCGCAGAGCTCTCTAACACCACAATATCAACAGTCCTGGTATTGTTCCCACGTTTGGTCTGGACATGACAGCCCCAGTTTCCAGTAGAACCAGCCTGAATATTAGAAATGGTTAGGGCACTGCATGAAAAAGAGATTTTAAAAAGAGAAAAAACATGATTAGGCAAATAGGGAGACTACAGGTTTCAGTCATTCACTTAACAAATGTCTGAATGCTCATTGTGAACCGAGTACTTGCTAGATAAAGGAATTAAAAAATTGTAACCCCCCCCCTTAAAGCCTTCCGTGGCAAGTCAAGCCAAGGGGAAAAATCCTTAAAATACAGTAAGAGCAGTGAGAGGAATATGAGTAAAGTGCAACATGTGAGACTTCTCCGGCCAGCAAGAGAGCAACGCAGCATGGCAGGCCAGGAACGGCCCAGACCGGAAGTATGTCAGCACCTGCGGCAGCAATGCCGGCAGAAGTTTCCGAATCTCCTCTACCTTTCCCAAAGATTCTCAGCAAAATATCCAAGGCATGGAGAAAGGACGGCACTATTTTGAATTATGTAACCGAGAACGCATTTCAGGTAAAATAGTTTCTGGGAAAGGAAAACAACCTGTAAAATCGCTACAAGGTTCAGTAATGACCAACTAATGCTTTCCTAAAAGAAGTTCCCATATAAAAGTATATTTCCATTTATAAAACAGCTGTATTTCTAAACAGCTTCCAGTAAACCCCATTTTCGAGATGAAGTCATAATTCTCTAATATAAAACCTACTAGGTAAAGATCAATTGTTAGAACCTTCAATTAACCTTTACTCCCCCATGATACCCACTAAAATTTCCTGTCATATAGACACAAATGATAAGAAATAATTAGAAATCAAGTATGTATCATTTTAATTAACTCATAAAATTATGTCTTGAAGTTAATACACACTTGGTTTCCTAAATTATTGATGAGTGCACCAAATGTTCTAATAAAGACTATGAGTCTCTGTTATGTTCAGAATCACTAAAGAAAATGGTTATTATCCTTACTAAGTGAGAAAAATAAGTCAGTAACTATAATACTTTGAAGATTAAGTGACAAAAAGAATCTGATACGAATTTAAATGACCCAAAAGTTTACAAACATTCTACTGTGGCTTTAGAATGAAAGAGGATGGAAAATTACTTGGTTGGAATGAATTGGGAAGAAATGTTTTGCCAATGAAAATCATTCATTAGCCCACAGGTCCCAAGTTTTCTTGACTCGGAGACTTCAGTGACTAGATAACTTTTTTCCACTGTTTCCAATCATTAAACTACACCTCAAAATTGTGTTGCTTCTGTCTCAACAGCTTAGCAACCACTTGAAAAAAATAACACATGAATACAAAATAAAATTCTATTTTAAAACAATAAATTTTATTTTTATATAACCATGATTTACCACTGGGATGTGAGGGTCTGTTCGGAGCTCTAGAAATCATCAAACCACGGATTCAGATTGGACAGTGACAGTCATTCTTTTTCCACCATGATTTTCACACAAGGGTCACTTTCTGCCACAGTGATCATTACCAAAAGCCCACATTGCTAAGTTTGATGCCGTCAGAAGGGACGCAGCCTGATCTAGCTGACACTGCACACACTGCTGACTGCAAGGTGTACAGTGTCCAACGAAGGTCACCACTGCTGAGCTTTCCTCAAATACTTGAAGCACCCCACATGGCACTTTGTGGGTTCAGTGTGTGGCGCCAGGGCATGTGAGCTCCCGCCTCGGTAAATGAAGCCCTCATCAATTTTGCAAACTTGTCTGCATTATTTTTAGCAAGACTTTCAATGTCTAAAAGCAATCACTGAAACAAAATTTCCAGGAATCTTCCAGGCAGCAGACTGGAAGATTTAAGGACCGTTAGGGAGGAAGAGGAAGCTTCAGTTTCATCTTCTAAGAAAACTACAACCACTGATGCTTACTGATGAAAAGATTAAAGACACAAGGAGACCAATAAGGAATCAGTAAGTATCTCACGTTACCCAATTCAATAACAACACATTTTCTTCTTCTACAACTTCTGTATCATTCTGGATTGTGGGTATCATTCTTTAATTTCAGTCTTTCTATGAAAGATTTTTTCCTTAGTCAAGGGTTTCTACCAACAAAAATGTTAATTTAAACTGCCATACTCAGAACTAACTGTTATGTACTGCTATAAAGAATTTATACTAAGCATGCCCTGCAAAAACAGATTCATAAAGTAAATTTATGTACTTTGTAGTCACACGGTTTATTTTCATTTAAAAATAAATAGGGATCTTTTATCTAGAAAATGGTTCATTCTATTTCTAAAGATTTATATATATATAAAACGGTGTACAATTTGTTGAGTTTTGACATATGTACATGTCTATAAAATTATCAACACAGTAAAAATATTGTAAATAATGAATATAGAATTTCTAACAATTAATCTTATCCCATACTATGGGAATTCTGCTTCTGGTAATGGCTGAGTAGACTCATCGTAAGCCGTCCTTCCCCCAGTTAGCAATTACCAACTCTGAAAAGGGACCAAAAGCACAGAGAGACTAAAGAGGAACTGATACTAGGAAGAAGTGATTGACACCAGGGAGTAACCTGGGAACTATTTTACTGGCCTTTGCCCAAGGGTAGTCCCCATGGAAACAGAAAATCACAATCTCATTGCTTGCAAGATAGGAAAGAGCCTTGCTAGAAACTCAAACTTGTACGCACAATGTCCATTCACCCACACCTGTTACTGACCCTGAACTATGCACACAGGTAGGGCAGGCACAGGTAGGGCTGCCACCAACTGGAGTTTGCATTTTGCCAAGCTGCCTGATCAAACAAAAATCAGCTGTCCTTGGGAGAACAAAACAGAATCTAGAGTTAGGAGTCAACATACTAAAGGTCAGATAGTAAATATTTCAGATTTTGCTGGCCAAGAAGAAACATCAAGGATATTACAGTACTGTACAAGATATATTCCAACATTATTACTAGACAAATAAACAACATTTTTAAAAATAAGAAAATATAAGCCATATTGTAAAGAAAAACAGTAAAAATGACCCTAAGTGGATGCAGATGTTGGAAATACCAGGCAAGGATTTAAAAGTATTTATTATATTAGAGTGAATGAATGAATAAATGAATGAATTATAGAAGATATAAAAAAAATGCTTCTAATAGACACATCTTAGGAAAAGTTATAAAATAGAAAATTCTACTTAAGAAGTGCCTAGACTTAAATCTCAACTCAGAAGCTTTAGTTTCTTGTCAATCTTTTTTCACAGCATCTCTGTCCTGGCAGTTTAAAAACAACAGCTCTAACCGGACAGAAATTCAGGCCAATGTCTAGGTAGGTAGGTAGATCAGTTGGTCAAAAAGAAGGGAGGTTGGGAGAGGAGGAGGCAAGACATTCAGTGAATTCACATAAAAGATCTACCAAAATAAAGTAACTAGTGTGTGATAATATTATATATATTTTTAAGCCTATTTTCTACACTTTATAAAATTCACTCAAATGATCTACTTTGGTGCTCACACCAATCAGGATTGAGCATTCAAATATCGCATTCTTTTATATTCATAGGTAGGGAGAATTATCCTAAACATAATATTAATCACAAAACTATACAGTAAAAAAATCAGTTAATTCCTAAGAGTAAAAATAATAACTATGTAGCAGGAAACAGAAATTAAGCTTAGTACTAAAAATTTACATTTTCTTCTGAAAACATTAAACACCAATTTTTTAAGTATTTCTGTTTTATATTAAGCTTTTTCTTCTAAAATTGGATGGAAGGGCTGGGGATGTAGCTCAGTGGCACAGCGCCTGCCTGGCAAGTGCAAGGCCCTGGGTTCGATTCTGATACCAAAAAATAAGTTAATTAGTTTTTAAAAACTGGATGGAAAAATGAGTAACCATCAGGAAAGAGAAATGCTAGATGTCTTCATTCCTAAATGCAAGAAGATAAAGTATTCATCTGAATTCCAACCAAATAAAACTCCAAAAGGATAAGTAAAATCCAGAGATACTTCTTCATCGAAAAAAATTTACCTTGCAATCAAGGAGCAGTTGTGAATCATGTTCTTTTCAACGAAGATACCTTGGGATTCATCAGTTTCAACTATTCGCCCATCCTGGTACCATAACACCTGCATGTCCTGATCAATGTAGGAAGCCATGCACTGGAAGGGAAGGCTGTCCCCTTCGAACACAACCTGGCGGTGGGACGGAGTCATGTAGAAGGATGGCAACTCAAGGGGAGGATCTGGAGACAACAAAACAAAGACTTAGCGAGCAGATACATTTTCACATGCTGTAATTTAAAAATTATACAAATCCCATGTAAAATTATAAACCAGCATAGCAAACACTCTTCAGTAACTGGCATTCTAGTAGCAACACTAACAAAGCTGTGACTGAGTTGCGTAGGGTGATGGTTTGGGTCCAGTCCTCAAGGGTTTGGGTTAGAGCCCCAACCCCAGCTGGCAGTGCAGAAGGTGATGGGAGTAAGAGGTGAGGCCTGGTGGAAGACCCTGGAGTCACAGGGCCCCCTCTCCTGGGAAGGGCAAGCTGCTCTCCTGGAGTACGACGTCATGACAGCAGGCTGTTATTAACCTGAGCCTGATGCCCACATTGTTCTCTGGCTGCCACTCCTGCTTGACTCTTATTCCCATCTGTGTTCCTACCATGAAGTCATGTGCCATGAGGCTTTCTCCAGAAGTCAAGCCAACAAGGCAACTTGATCTTGAACTTTCAGCCTCCAAAACCATGAGTTAAAAGAACCTATTTTGTTATAAAGTAACCCAGCCTCAGGTATTTTGTTATAGTAACAAAAACCAAACTATTAGTAATAGATACAAACAAAATTAAGTAAAATTAAAATGAAATCATTTCATATTCAGGTTTTTTTTTTAACCATTTCATATTCAATTCTAGCGTTTAGAGCTCTTCCTTTTTGATGGTACCATCACCAATGTGAAATGATCACAGAAGCAAACTAAAAGAACAAGTTGTGTAACAGTACTTAAATCTAGAAAATGGAACCAGTGAGAAATGTTGACATTTACCATTTTAAAATACATTTTGAAAACAAAATTACAGTACCTTTGATTAAAACACTAGTTTCTGGATGTAAAGGTAAAGCATATTCACTGCAGAAAATTTTAAACATTAAAAAAGAAGCAAAAAAATCTCATCTTTCATGATCACTTAGTGAAAGATGACAAAATTCCTTCGAGTCAGAAAAATAAAGGGGAAAGATTTTAAATATACACATATGCAAAAATGTACAGCAACCTCAATAAAAACCTTTAAATTATTTAGTTCATTTGTGTAACACAAATTTCTATTTTTAACAGTAGTGCATCTTAAAGAATAATAGCAAACATGCAAAAATATACACAAAGAAATTAATCACTGCATTATTTACACAGTGAGAATTTATTAAACTAAATATGCAGTAATAAGTTGTTAAATTATGGCTACAACTATACAATGCATCGCTATGCATGTACTTTGTGATAGGGAAATAAGTTTACATCATTTCACCTTTTAAAAGGTTACAAAATATCATACAATATGATGATATTTTTGTCACATTACAAGCAAAAGGTACAAAAGATAACATCAAGGTCCCAACACTAGCTGTTTACGAGTGATAAGAATGTGCACATAAGCTTTCTTTGCTTCTTTTAATTTTTTTTATTTTCCTACATGAACTTTAATTTTTATTCAGTGAACATATTTTACTTGTGATATAATGATAATGAGAGTGAAAGAGGGAAAAATAATTGTTTACTTCCAAACACAAACACTAGGCTGAAATTCCCTCTGCCATTTTACAGATTTGGTTACAGACTGTGTTTTGCTTTGCTTTTTTACTTAAGATCCGGTAAATACGTTACTTTTCTCGTATCTTCAGATATTCTTCAAAATCATTATTTTCAAGAGCTGCATATTACTTCACTGAATGGAAGTATCAAAAGGAGTTAGAACATTCCTCTATTTTTGAGAATTTAGGACATGCTTATGTATAAATTTTCAACAATTTATGTACATATGTGATCATTTTGAAAGTTATGACTCCAAGACACTGGACACTGAGTTACAAGATCTAACTATCAGTCTTCTAACAACACTGACACATATTGCTGAACTATACTTTAAAACAATTGTATCATTGGGGTGGCGGTATAGCTCCGTGGTAGAGTGCTTGCCTAACACACTTTGGGGGTCCTTGATTTGATCCCTAGTTCCACAAAACAAAACAAAAAAAGATTACATCAACTCACACTTCCATCAACAAATATATGTGTATCTTAAAATTTTATTATTATGAACAAATTCCCGATTTATTCTAACTAATAGAAAACCTTAATATTTATGCTACTCTTTGAAATCACTTTTCACAAAGCTGTTCAGAATCTGAGAGTAGCTATATTAAAGACCAATTGAAAACATGCTGCTTATTAATCCAGTCGGCTTAACTGTTGGCAGAAACCAGTATCATTAAACCCTCTAAGAGTAACAGTTAGTTTGTCAAGGAAAGCACACTAGGAGTGAAAATACGGTAAACACTTCCCTGGTTTGGATTGCTTCCTTACCGCATGTCAACAGCTCCTGCTTCACGCCTGTGACTGGCTGAGCTTGCAGTGACTTAGGATAAACACACCTGGTGTCGCGCACAGTGATGTTCCTCTCCTTTACCCAGCGATGCATCCACAGTATGTTACAGTCACACAAAAGATACTCAGTCTGAAATTCTCTGTAACACACACATTAGAGATGAGAGTGAAGGAATTAAATAGCACTGTTGCTTTACATTGGTTTACCTTTCTGTAGTAACGAACAGTACTGCTCGTCTCTATCATGCCTGTGTCAGACACCATCAACCGGTTATGGCCTTCTATCCAAGGACCCATCACTGGAGTGCTGGACCCCACCCTCTTCCCCACTGATATACTTTTAGCCCAAGCAGATATGCAGAGAAAAAAGTCATCAGATATTCCTCTCCTAGGCAGCAAGTTCCATAATTCCAAGTTCTGGAATATCAAATCCCCAGTTCTTTTGTCCATCAAACCTGTACCCATTTATCATAAAGTATATGGCAGTAACTTTAAATCGTGAAGCCTTCCCACATTTTTCAGTATCATTACCATACTCCTGGTCTAAATGCCTATAACCTTTCCTGTTGATTTTGGCAATGAAATAGCAACACACAGCAATACAAGGACTATTTTGTGTGGCTACGTTCTAGAGCTCTGACAAGACTGTCGGGTCCTCTAGCATGGAAACTAATTCTGAAATTTTTTTCCTGTGCACCAGGTGACACCAGAGATATTTACAAATTTAAAGGGTAAAGACACAGCAGATCAAAATTACAAAAATAAGAATATTTCATACTTAAATATGGAAGAAAACAGAGTACTGTCTTTAGATGAAACAGAAAGCTTTGCTATGGCCTTTGAAAGGATATACACACAGAGTTCAGATGCATGCACTGTATATATAATACTTTCCTAAACACTCTCTTCACTAAGCATTGACTATTCACATATCACACATTATGCTAAGTCCAGCTAGTAAAAATAACAAGTTGCTGCCCACTGCCAACACAGAGGATATCACATAACAGGAGGAACAAAACATAAATATAACTAAAATAAAATGTAAAACACTCCATAAAAATGAATCAACAAAGTGCAAACAACAAACCTAAGTCTGCATGTGTCTAACACTGATAGTGCATTTGAAAAGGGATCAACTCATTAGTCTGGGGAGGGGAAACCAAAGGGAGAACAAATTTTAAAAATAATACCAACAGAATAACCTTACTTCCAAGCCCTAAGTTCCACCTTCTGGTTAGTTCCTAACACTGCCAGGTAAAAATACTTGCAATGTTTCCCATCTTATGGAAAATACTTTCTGGACTCCTGCTACACATGACCTTAAAAAGTCAAGGTTATCCTTTGCGGTTCTATTTCTTAAATGGCAGAGAAGTGATGTGGGTGTGACCTAGTAGTAAGCACTTGCCCAGAGTGTCTGGAATCTCAACACTCCGCCACCCTGTTGCAGGAGGATCTCAAATTTGAACCTAGCCTGGGCAAGTGAGCCACTCAGTGAGATCCTGTTTCATAATAAACAAAAATAAAAAGGGCTGGGGATGTAACTAAGTGCAAAGACCCAGGCGTTTAACCCCCAGGACTGCAATCAAGCAATCAATATCAAAACTCAAGAGAAATGAGCCCATGAATGGTGTCAAAAAGAGCTGTTTCCACTCGTAAGCAGCCCTCTGGAGAGAAAAATAGCGGCACTGGAAAAAAGAGACCACACAAAAGCTAACCTGATGGATGCTAGAAGCACACACACCCCCATGAGACGGGGAGCAGCCAGATGAGAGCCTCAACTGCTGACTCCAGCTACCCTTCAGGAGAAACTGCTAAAGAGACTGAAGTGACACACTGGCAAAAGAAGAGGGCAGGGACGGGGACATGGCATGGGCCAAGGCCTAGGGTTTGACTCCCTAGCACCACAAAAAAGGGAGAAGGAGGGAGGGAAGAAGTCAATATACACTCAACCAAGGAGAAATCTTTCCTTGGAAAAAATCCCATAACAGAGGAAAACTGGAAATAACAAATTTAGCAGTAATTCCAACAGAAGTTAATGTAACTTATAGTTTGAGCTAGATCGAGGTTTATCTGGAAATATATAGCCACACTGAAAAGTGACTTAACAAATTTGTGTCTGGGGATAATAATTAACCAATCCTTATAAAGTTACACAGAGCTGTGTGAATGAGATCTTATACTAACTTCATAAAGCAGGCCTTCAAGGAGCATCCCTAAAAATGTCAGTAGTAAGTTATGAGTTCAGCATGGACAGGGATTACAGGATAAAATTAAATCCTTAAAAGTATAAAATACTGTTCACCATAAATTCTTTATCAGGAGGATAGTTTACACTTTCGGGACTTAATTAGTGAAACAACAAAAACATTTACTGATTTGAAAACACAGTCAAAGAGAAACAATTAGCAATTTATTTACTGGGAACCTAGATTAGAGTATAAAGGATTCTGAGAAGAAAATGGTCGTCCTAGTCTGAAAGGCATTACTGAGATTTACTGTATATTTTTCAGTGTGAAAGTAGGTTCCTAAGTAAGAGTCTCATTACTGCAAATTCCTAAGATGTTCCCTCATGAAATCTCTTAAACTACATACCGAACACTTTAAATTTTCAAAAATGAATATATGCTGAGTAACACAAAAAATTCTTACTTACAAAGACCGCAATGAGCCAAGATAATCAAAAGTTCCTTGAGACAATGAAGAAAACAAATTCCCTGAAAGGTTTCTGGAAAAGAAAAAAAGAAAGAAAGAAAATAATTTTACTTTAAAAAAATCAAATTTTAATTTTTTCGTGTTTTTTCAAATGCCATGTAATCATTATGTAATTTTACAAAGAATTAATCAAAGTGTTTTTTATTAATTTTTTTATTTTAAAGAGAAAAAAGGACACAGAAAAGAAAAAAAAAAAAACAAGAGACATACAAACAACAACTACAAGAACAAAAAACCCAAAACATAACAATACAGCTTTCAAAACAAGATCACAGGAATTTAACCATGGTTGTAATATTGCATAGTTATCTTTGAGAGTTGCTTAGAGTACCAGGTACAGACTGGTCTCCCTGATCAGCAGCAGAAACACTGAAACTGAGTGAAAAACCTGGCAAGAGTGCTGAGTCCCACAGCTCAAATGAGATGCTAAACACAATGTAACCTTGGTATTGGGCAAATTACACCCCTCTAGTTCTCTCTTATGTCAGGTGGTTTTGATATCCTATACCTATGTTGCAACTGGAGTAGTCTGCAACCACCCATATGATTGGAGAAAAATGTTTCTTCCAAGTTTAACTCTAAGCCCCACCCCAGGGGGGCGACTGGAGTGGTTTGAGTACCCCCCAACCCCCAACAGCCAGACTTACACTGGGGCAGACGGCAGAGACAGGCAGCTAAAGGTGTGCTCACCGTTGAGGAACTCGTGACAGTAAAATGGGACAGAGAGTTCTGCAAAAACGGCAACATGATCAAACTTTTTCAAGATCTGCCCTGTGCCTCTTGCGAGAGTATTATCAAAAACAGCTAGAATTGAGAACTAGAGCTCTCAAGGGACCAGGTAGGACACGGCAGAGAAGAACCCTGGAGAGAGATCTGGGAGTTTCCAAAGGTGCAGCAGGCTCTCCTCTGGTTCTGCGAGGATTTCCTCAGGTATGGGAGAGTGATTCTTTTGCAGATGGACTCCCCAGTATGGCAAAAGGAGAGAAAGATTTGGAGGAGGGGAGTAGCTCCTGTCACAACTGCAGCCAGCAGTTCCCGTACTGGAAGCCCAGTTTGAACTGACTAACCAGTCTTTGCAAGATCAGTACACAACTATGTTCAGTAAGAAGAGCCCAGACTTGTTTT
>RJWT010021383.1:0-17629 GCA_004365215.1 Cuniculus paca | reverse complement strand
GTGCAGTCACTCTACCCCAGTGTGGTACACTGTTGTCTCTCACTGAAGTTCTGTTCTTTCCTGACTGGGCTTTATACTTCCTCCACTGTCCTCCTTTTTGTCCTCTACCCACAGTGTAATCTGTTCTTAACAAATCAGAAATTGATGCCAGGTCCATCACCCTTGAATTCAACTGTTCACAAGTTTTCCTTTTCTCACAACAAACCCAATGCCTTTGAATGGCCTAATTCCACTCTGCACCCCCGGCCTTGGTGACCTCTCAACCTGGCTTACCCACTGCTCCGTTCTTCTGGCACACTGTGCTTATTTCTTATTCACACCTGTCACTGGCTGAATCGACTATTCAATATTATTTCCATTAAAAAAAAAACTTAGTTTCCTTATTGAGTTTTCACAAGTTGTTCACATGCATTAAATACATGTTTTTAAAAAAATGTTTCTGTTAGAAGCTTACTTTTTCATTTGCGTGTATGTTGTACTTATCTGCATAATTTTGTAATTAAGACAATTTTTGGCCAAACGGCAAAGATCCTTCTCTTGGATCTTTTTCTAGATGCTTCATACTTTAAACTCTTAATTGTTTTACATAGAGATAGAGATAGAGATAGAGATAGAGTTTTATCTAACCCTATATATATAGATACTTAGTGAGCTAAGGGCTGAAGTTCATGTTTTTCATCTGATAATTCTGCTATTTGAAGGAGGGTTAATTTCTTAACAGTATTTAGTATTTCAATTCATAACTACCTCTTCACTTTTTGATTTTTTTATTCTTTCTCGGGAATCTTTTGTAGTTTTCAATATACAGGTTTAATACGTCTTTTGTTAAATTTATCCCTTAATATTCTCTCCCCCTCCCAGGCTACAGCAAATGTTGTGCTTGTTTTCATTTAAATTTCTGATTGTTCACTGGTAATATATAGAAATGTTTCTTTTCGTTTTTTTTTTTTTGTTTGTTTGTTTGTTTTTGTGGCACCAGGGATTGAACTCACAACTCACACTTGCCAGGCAGGTGCTTAAGCCACTGAGCTAAATCTCTGGCCCTTAGTAATGTTTCTATAGTATATAAATATGATTCTTTTCATTTTGATTCTACAAAGTTGTTGAGGTTCCTAACTGTTCCATGTTCTTTTGTAGATTATGTGGGGGTAATCATGTTGCCTGTGAATAAAAAGTCTTGTTTTTTTGCCATTTTTAGATTTTTGA
This sequence comes from Cuniculus paca, assembly GCA_004365215.1. Taxonomy (NCBI): domain Eukaryota; kingdom Metazoa; phylum Chordata; class Mammalia; order Rodentia; family Cuniculidae; genus Cuniculus; species Cuniculus paca. The sequence goes on along the minus strand of RJWT010021383.1, from coordinate 16,423 downwards.
GTCTGAATCTGAATGCCATTTATTAACTTATCTTGCCATTTTTTGGCAATTAGAAGGTCTACTAAATGTTGGACAGAAGTGCTTAGAGTGAATATTTTGGCCTGATCCTCAGCTTTATAAGGGAAATCATTTAGTCTTTAACTGCCAGATATAATAGCATAGCTATGGTTTCACATAAACCCTTTCTCGGGTTCCTGGTTTGCTTCCAGTTTTAATTATAAGTAGATGTTGGATTTTGTTAACTGTTTTTTTCTTCATCTGAGGTAATCATTTATTTTCTTTTAGAATCTGTTAATATGGTAAATTATATTGATTGGTTTATGGACAAGTCAATGTTTTGTTTCTGGGTTAAACACCACTTAATTTTGATATGTTATAATCTGTGCTGAAAAATAGAGTGGCAAATATTTTTGCAAAACAGTTCTCTCTGTATCATAATGCTTAACCACATTTGTATCATTTCATCCAGTAATGTTTTGTGAAATTTTAAGAGAAAATGTCAGGTATGTCGATAAATATTTATATACATATAAAAATTATACTAACAATAGGTAAACAGCTTTGAAGCCATGTATATAGTACAATGCCCTTTATATATTAAACATGTGTATGTATACACATAAAAGAAACCCTGAGGAAAGTACTGGGTTGTATAAACTCTTTTATGTCTGGGAGGTGAGAGTTATCTTTTAAATTCTATCCATTAATTTGTATTTTTTGTCTGTTTCAGATCTTTCCAATGAATATGTGTCATAGTCTGCTCAGGTGGCTATTACAAAGCACCACTGACTGAGTCATTTAAACTGTGAACGTTTATTTCTCACAGGGTTGAGGTGGAAGATCCCAGGTTACAGTACAGGGATAGTTAGTGTTTGTTGAGGGTCTCTTTCTGGTTTGCAAAAGACTGACTTCCATCTGTTTCCTCAAGTGGTAGAAAGAGACACCCACTTTCCATCTTTTTCTCCTTTAGAAGGGCATTAATCTCATCATGCAGACCTCATTTTCAGACTTAATCTAAGCATAATTACTTCCCAAAGGCCCCACATCCACAAAATTCACATGGGGATAAAGATTCCCAGGTAATAATTTGGTGTGGGCAGGGCGTGGCGGCATTCAGTTCATATCAATGCATCTCTTTTACAATAGAAAAGAATTATAGACTGAAAGTATCTTTTCCTAAGTAGAGCTAATTTTAATCAATTCATTTGCAGTTTTGATAACCAACTGTCTTGCTGCATAATCTTTAGGGTGACGTTCACAATTACTTTTATTCTACCTTGTCAGGCTACTTCTTAAAACACTAATTATAATGTGTACATCGAGTATAATTTTTCCAAAATATTTGGATAATGTTTTAGATTTGGATGGATTTAGGAATATTTGTATATACACATAATACATATCTTGGAAATTAGGCCCAAATGTAAACATGAAATTCATTTATATTTCATGTACACCTAACACACAGCCAGAAGATATTTTTCCACAATAGTTTTAATGTGCTTGTATTTTTACTGCATTGTACCACATGAGATCAGATATGGAATTTTCTATTTGTGCATCCTGGAAATGCTAAAGATGTTTCAGATTTTGCACTTTGGGTTTTCAAATTAGGTTGTTAAACCTGTATTATTATTCAAAAATTATCATTTTTGAGGGCTTCTTGGATTTCTAAAAAATTGTCATGTATTGCAGGGTAGAATTTTTGAGAAAATACTGAAATTCAAAAGACCGTGACATTACAGGTAGAAGTAGCATTAATTTTTTTCTATTTACAAGAAGCACAAGGGAAACTTTGATCCAAGAATATGTACTGACTTTTTATGTACTGTGTAAAGTGTTTTTCTTATGTCATTATTATTATTGCTATTTAGTAGTAGTGGTAGTGGTAGTAGTAGTAGTAGTAATAGCAGACAAAATTATGTAAAGTCAACAAATTTTCACTTGAGAAATTCACCTTTCATTGCCCTTTAGGTCATCTTTAAACCCTGAGTCAAAGTGTATGTTCTGGATAACACATGGTTCTTTTACTTCCTCTTACATATGGACATATTGATAATAATTTCAAAAATATTCTTTACCGAGAATTTTTGGAATCTAATTTCTTTATGCAACTTATATTGAATTCTTTGTATTGTCTGAATAGATGGATCTGCCTGGTTATCAGTTTCAGATACTCTCTAAGTGCAAATGATTCACAACAGTCATTTGTAAGCTATTACACTCAGCAACAGTACAGATCTATTAATATCTAGGGTAAAAAAATTATTATGTTTTTCTTTTTTTTTGACTAATTCTATCCTGTTTTTTCCTACAGATCTAACTGTCCTTTGCATAACAGTACCTGTTTTTCTATGAGGTGCATCAAATGTGTTTTTATTAAGTGTTGGAAAAGTTATATTTTATTTGCTTTGATTAACAAGTAAAAATTGTATAAATTTATGGTGAACGGTATGTTATTGTAATATATGTATACATTGTGGCATAGCCAAATTGAGCTATTTAGCATATACATTACCTCTCATCTTTATTTTTTATAGTGAGGAACACTTAAAATCTACACATTGTTATTAGTTGTAGTCACCATGATATACAGGAGAACTCTTTAATTTATTTCTCTATTCTAACTAAAATTTTGTGTGTCCTCCAACCAAAATCTCTCCAATCCTCACCTCCCCTAACCTCTGGTAACTACTGTTTCACACTCCTTTTTCATAAATTTTTACATGCCGTAATTAGTGACATCATTCATTATTTTTCTTTCTGTACCTTTCTTAGTTCACTTTTCATAATGTCATCCTGATTCTTTGTTCTTATCCAAAATGACAGGATTTCCTTCTTTTATAAATCTGAACAGTATTGTGTTGTTTATATACTACATTTTCTTTATCCTTCCATCAGTAGATAGGCAGTTAGGTTGATTCCTCATCTTGCCTACTGTGAATGATGTTGCAATAGATAGGGGACTCCAGATGTCTCTTCTACATCCCATCTCATCGCCTTTGGACACACACAGTCCTGCGATTGCAGGATCAGATGGTAGTTCTGATGTTTTGAGGAACCTCCATACTGTTTTTTTATAATGGTGTATTAACTTATGTGCCCTAATGTAGAAAATCCTTGCCAATACTTATCTTTTGTCTTTTTGATAATATTATACAATGTGTGAAATGTTATCACGTTGTGATTTAAATATGCGTTTCCCAGCCAGGTGTGGTGGCACACGCCTGTGATCCCAGCACTAGGGAGACTGAGGCTGGAGAATTATTCCAAGTTCGAGACCAGCCTGGGCTACAAAGTGAGCACAGGGCCAACCGGAACTGCATAACAAGACCCTGTCTCAAAAAGACAAAACAAAACAAAACAACAAAAAAAATTTCCTTGATAATTAGCAATGTTGAGCTTTCATTTATTTTTATAATATACCTTTTCGCTATTTGCATATTTTCTTTTGAAAATATTCAGGTTCTTTTTCCAAGTCCTAAAATCTTAATACTTTGTCTAAGAATGGTATTCTAGGAGGAAACTTTATGCCCTTCTGGTATATTTGGCATACTCCTTCCTTACATGGGAAGATACATATTTCTCCAATGGATAGGGGATCAAGAGAAGGAGGAAATGGGGAGGTTGAAGAAGGACAGGGAATGGAAAAGGAATTCTAAGGAATTAAGATATGCCATGTATATTACTATTGTACACATGTAAACATTACATATACTGCAAATCTGTACCCCCCCAAAAATGAAGGTGCTTAAGAGATGGGTGGGTGGGAAGGGACAAAAAGGGATGAAAAATGGATGTATTACATATCTGTGCCAACTGCTCACGAGGAATGTAAACATTACATACTACTCATGCATACTAATAAATAAAAATTGAGCAGTTAACTGAGTCAGTCCATGCACAAATCCTTACTGAGCCCAAATCATGTGATTAACTTTGTATCAAGTTCTGATAGGGTCTCAAAATAAGAAAGAGCCATAGGCTTTATTCTCCATGAACTGTCTTTGGGGCACAAACGATACGGTGCCCAAAGAAAAGATATGACCATTAAGTCAATAGTGCAACATAATTGCCATATGTACCACAGAATATTAGTTATATAGTATGAACTAAGAAGTTTTACAATGGGGAAATGTTTTGGAAGAAAACTATTTAGCTATGAATTTAGAAGTCCAAAAGGCACCTGTATACTAAATAACATCCTGAACAAAAAAAATTGTAATTTATAATCAGCCATTGGGAAAATGTAACCAAAGAATTATCATTTCACATGCACTAGAATGACTATAATAAAAAAGATAGATAATAACAAGGATTAATAAGGATGTAGAAAAACTGAAATCCTCATACCACAGGTGGTACAAATATAAAATGGTACAATCACTTTGCAAAACAGTCCAGCAACTCCACAAAAGACAACAATAGACCCAGAAATTCCACTTTTAGGTATAGATCCAAAAGAAATGAAAACATGTATCTACACAAAAATTTGTACACACGTTTATAGCAGTATTATTCATAACATCAAAAGTGGATAGTATTAACCCAAATGAGTAGATATTATTATTAAGAGGGAATATTATTCAACAATGGGAAGGAATGTATCAGTAATATATGAGGCAACATACATAAACCTTGGAAACATTATGCTAGGTGAAATTCAATGCCAGGCACAACACACAACACATTATGTAAACTCACTAAATTAAATTCCTAGAACAGAAAAATATATGAAAACAGAGTAGTTCTGTGTTTGCCTAGTTTTTCTGGGAGAGGGATAAGAGATGATAGCTATTGGGTAGAGTGTTTTGTTTTGGGATGACAAAGTGATCTAAAATTTGATTGTGGTTGTTGTATAACTCGGTCAATATGCTGAAATCTATTGAATCGTGCATTTTAAATTTGTAAATTGTATAGTAGGGAAATTTTAGTTCAATAAAGCTGTTATTTTAGAAAAGAAAAAAAGATGATGTCTGAGTGGTATATTAGATAGATTTTTACTCATTTTTGTTTTAGAAAAGGAGATCCAGTATTTTTCTCTGAGTGTTTGGTGTTTGGTATTTTTCTCAAATAAATAAAAAGAATAATAGAACAGGAAAAATCTGGGAAGTCATAATTACTTTTCCTATTCCTAAATATTTACTATATGTTAAAATAAAGTAAGATATGCTTTGGGGAAGTATAGCATTCTTGAAATACAAATACATGTTAATGTATTTTAAATAGCTATTCATTTCCTCCCTGCACATTTCCTGTAATGAATGGTTGTGGTAATGGCAAAATAATTTGAGACAACATTATCTGAAATATTGATGTCCTTCATATGTATAATTCTCCCCATTTTGTGCTGCTTACATGACCTCAAGTAAACTTTTTGTGAATGCAGATGTCTTTGACAGATGTTAGAGAAGGGTGATGATCTTGTAATCAGAGTTCTAACAACCCTGAATTATTGTTTTCTATCCTCAAAACATCAAACAAAAGGTACTCACTTGTGGACTCATTCTAAAAATAAAAGCCATGTGAACCAGAATAAATGTGGTTCTCAAAGACAAGGGATTTCTGTTGCACTAATGCTTTTGTTTCCCTCTGATGATAGCCACAGAGGAACAGAGGGAGTAAGTGGGGTTAGCAGAGTCCAGGGGCTGCCAGGTAGAAGTCAGGAGAGATTGCAAAGGAAGAGCCAGCTCTTCAACCCGGAGCCAGTCTGCTTGACCCATGGCAGAAAACACAGCTCCTACCTAGATGACTCCAGAGGGAGAGAAAAATTCACCTATCTTGATGTCTCATAGGCCATACAGCACTCTAGTATCCTCTCAATGACTCCCACTGGTCATCTCTACCCGGAAGCCAGTTTTCCAAGAAACCTGGAAAATGTAGCTCACAGAGTGATCAAGTATTGTTTCTGAGATCAAGGCATTAAAGTACTTGTGTAACCGAAACCTATTGTACCTAAACCTCATTCTCATCCTTCGACCTGTGTCTAATTCCTTCACAACAATAATGATGATGACTGTGTGATGCAGCTCTCCATTGTAAGACCAAAAATCCTCTCTTTCTTTGGCTACCTAACAGGAGATATGTTGCCCTGTCTGGCGCTATTTGCAAATCAATGTCCAATATCTCAGTTTAGATGCTATCTTGTGTTTAGAAGTTATTTCTTGGGTGTAGGGACTTACAAACCTAATGTAAAAGACAATAATATGAAATAGAAAAGTGACAAAGGGGGAAAAGTAGGTAATTAGTCAAAATATACACTACATCCATAACTCTAATATGTGACTGCAGTTCTTGTTTCTGTGATTGGAGACAAGGTCATATCGATGACTTTCACTTCATTCTCTCATCTATTCCACGCTGTCCTGGATTCAGACAACACCACAGAGGCTAACGCTTTTAACTTGGTTGGATAATTCAAGCCGTTATTTCTAAAGGTTCCTGTGTTCATACTTTCATTGTGTTGCATTGGTAGTGTTCTGTTGCCTTTTCCTGTTGAAAATAAAAAGAAGAGAAGACTCCGGGAAAATGGAGTAGTGATCAGCAGAGAAAAAACCTCTCTCAGTTTTGTGTCCAGAACCTGGAATATAGCTACATAAAGAAGAGAAGGAGGTGAGAGGTGGGTCCCATGGACACAGGAAGGATCTGCACTGAGAGTTTAAGCCTGTGGAGAGAGATAATTCAGGAATTCAGCAAAAATAAGAAAACCAAGGGCAGCAGCCCTGCTGGAGGGGGAGAAAGAGCAAGGAAGACACACCCCACCCCCACCCCCACCCCAAATGTAAGCAACAGGTGGCAACAGCAACTGAGATAATAATAACTGAAGCAGGGAAGCAGAGTGACATTTATGTTGTTTGATTGATTTTGCAAACCTGGGGCCAGTAGTCTGAGCAATTATTTAGAGGATAACGATATGCAATATTTACAGTAATGATTGTGGATTTGCTTCAATCTTATCACTGTTCTGTTTTGTTTCATTTTACTGTTCCGTTTTACTTCCTTTAAAATTAAAAAAGAAATAATAGATGCCCAGCGAAACTGCTAGTTCAAACAATCTCCCCTACCCTCACTGTATAACAGTAACCTGGTTGTCTCTTGACAACCAGGATTTATCACCACATTTAATATGGTAATCTAGTTACTATAATTCATTCCTATTGGTTCAATAGCGTGGGAGGGACACTACAGAACAACAAGATGAAGAGTCGACTTGAAATTTATAAACATTTTTATGTCTTATGGTAGAAGCATTTCTCTGTTAGGGAGTAATGATCCTTGTACCAGAAGAGCTCATAACAGTGGAGCTTGGAAGCCAAAATTCTGCCTTTTGAAGAAGAGTTTTTAGGATCAGGAAAATGGCCACTTTTACTTCAACCTTTGGTTCTTGTTCCTCTGCATTTTGGATATGAGTGGAAAGCATGGAATGCTGGTAGCTCATTCAGAGTTTATTTTGATTCTCTGTGTGCACTTCCCAGCCTAGCAGCATATTGATTTCCACATGGAGCAAAGGTGTCTTCAACCACCATTTCACTGTTCATGTACAGAAGCTGTTTCTAAGTGATGCTAGCAAAGTAAAACCAGCAAATTCTAATGGACACAAATATATATTCTCATCTTGATCATTTGGATCTCTTTTATTTCCCTACCTTCCCCCCCACACACTTCTCCAGACTTCTTTGACCATCTTCACAATTCTACCTCCCCATTTGCTATCATCTTTCCTTTATTTTGTTAAGTTACGTATATTTTGGGTTTCTCATAAGAGAAACCATGTGATAGTTAACATTCTGTGTCTGATTATTTCTTTTAAAATTAAGTCTCGTGATCTATCCATTTTTCCACAAATAACTAATTTATCCTTCTTTCTGACTGAATAATACTCCATTGTATATACATTTCTTTTATCACTTTGTTGATGGGAAGCTAGGCTATTTCCATAACTAGCTATTGTGAATTGTGCTGCTATAAACATAGGTGTGCATGTATCACTAAAATGATCATTTTAACTCTTTCAGGAAGACACTCACAAGAAGCATAGCTGATGTCAAACAAAATTTCTATTTTTGGCTTTTTGAAGGATCTCCCTACTGATTTCCACAGCAAATGTACTAGTTCAAATTCTCACCCACAGTGAGGCAGGGATTCTTTTCCCCTTGCATCCTCACTAGCATTTATTGTTCTCTGAGTCCTTGATGGTGGCCTTTGTTAATGGAGTAGCATGGAATCTGTGTGTTTTGAAGTTTCTTTTGCTTTGAACAAATCCTTAGTGAAGCAGTTTAGTATGGCCTGAGGTGATTGCAAGTCTGCCTGAGGAACAGCACTGTATAAAGATTTCGGTATTGACATGTGACCCCCCTCCTCGTAATGGTGTGTAGGAGACTTTTGGGAAAAAAAAAAAAAAAACGAGAAGCTGTATTTTCTTCCTTCTTTTCTTTTCCTTCTTCTGTTTTTCTCTTTTATTCTAATTTCATTTTGTTTTTATTTTATTGATATATTGATTCATTTGTGGTACTGAAGATGGAAGTTGGCATCCACCCAGCAAAGTCTAGTTCTGTCCAGAGGAATATTCTTTCTTAAATTTTCCACATTCTGAAACTCCTTAATAACTTGCACATGTGTGAGACATGGCAAATAAATCCTCCTCATATTTTTCCTTTTTCTCCCCACGCACAAGATAGCTGTTATATCCGTTCAAGAATACTTCAAAATTATCTGATGTTTTGCCCTTGAGTCTGTCATCTTCATGAAGGGTGTGATATTTCAGTCTAAGTTCCACTGTAGTCATCCCTGGTAGCTTCAGAAGATTGGTTCCAGGGCCTGCACAGGTATCAGAGTCCTGAATGCTTTCATCCTTTAGTATTTCATACTGTCTAGTGTTTACATGTGATATATGTACGTATTCTTGCATACTTTAATCATCTCTAGAGTTCTTCTGATGTCTAATACAATGTAAATGCTGTGTAAATGGTGATATTCTGGATGATTTAGAGAATAATGACAAGATATGAGTCTGTACTTTCTCAGTACAGATGCAAAAGCTCTGTTTCCGGATTCATTTCTGTAGCTGGTGCAGATGCAATTGTTTTGAATATTTTATATCTGTGGAATAAATGTGTCTGAGTATCTTGAATCTGTGGAGTCTGTAGGTAGAGAGGGCCAACTGAGTATAAAAGTATAAGTAATAACCATGCTTGAATGTATTCCTTCTTCCTGTCCTTTGCCCCCTGACTTATTACCCATCTTTACCCAGTACATCTTCCCTAAAATGTAAATCTCTCATCTAAAGCTTTTTTCCTTAACCTCGCCCAAAATTTTCTTTACCAGATATCAGACAGAACACTGGCCTTAATTCCTGAGTTAAGAAGGGTAAAACTTTATCCAAAATGGTAAACCCATCACTGTTTTTTTTTTTTTTTTTTTTGGCACCAAGGATTGAACTCACGACCTTGCACTTGCCGGGCAGGCGCTTAGACTGCTGAGCTAGATCCCCAGCCCTGTTTTTGAGACAGGGTCTCACTATGCCATTCAGGCTGGCCTTGAGCTCACTTTGTAGCCCAGGCTGGTCTCGAACTCACAACGATCCGCCTGTCTGAGCCTCCCGAGTGCTGGGATTACAGGCGTGAGCCACCACACCAGGCCACTGTTTGATTTTAAGGAGTCTTCACTATATTTCACAGTCGACCCTGGGGTCCCTCTGTGCCTTTGCTGCAGGCAGGGACCTTCTCAGCCTGTCAGACTATTTTTTTGCCTGTAAAGCTCCAAAAAGGGGCAGGTTTCGAAACTCTCCTCTTCCAGGATCTGTTAGGTCTCTCTACAGTGTTCTCACTTCCAAGATTTTACTGTCTTCATGCTAGGGTATTTTAGCAGAGATAGCCCTTGTGTTAGTCTGGAGAAATATCCCATTCTACCAATTTGCTAATCATTAAATGATTGCTTGCTAAGATAAATATTTAAATACCTGAGGCAAATTGAGTCTAGCAAATGAATCATCCCTTTACCTATAATCTCTGCTTTAAGGTTAATTTGTAGTTCACCTCAGACGGAGAACTTGACCACATTGAAATGTAAATTTAAAAAAATTTTTATTTCTAATCGGGCATCTTTGTACATGAGCATAACACTATTTTATGGTCTAACAGAGTCATTATGATTGTTTGTTTACAGGTAAGCCTTTCCAATTATCAAGTGAGAAATTATAATCTTTATATTCTAGAACTTAATATAAAGGTAGCTAATGAATACAAAATAAATTAACCAGCGAATGCATGTAGTCATAAAGAAAGGGAGGAAAGAGAGGCAAGAAGAGAAGAAAAGAAGGAAAGGAGAGAAGGAAGGAAGGAAAGAAGGAAGAAAGGAGACAGTTTCTTTTATTAAGAATATATGGCAGTACCTAAAATCATTCTCTCTTTATGGGTGAAACACAGATCTTTGCTTAGATTAAGTTGGCAGGAGAATGAATATTTTTTGATGATTCTGCCACAACATGTACATTCTGCGTGTCGAACACACGTGTGCCCTCCTAGGCTGAGACCCATGCCATGGATGTTCTAGGCTTTCTCTGCTGTGTTCCTGAGCGCCATATTTTCCCATGCTGCCTTTAAAAGCTGTGCTGAAATGTTGTTTTTGCTCTTAGTGCATTTCTTATCTCTGTGCTTGTGGGTTTAAACCACAATATTAATAGCTACAGAAAGTGTTTTGAATGTTCTCACCACAAAAAGTGATAAATGTAAGAGCTGATGGAAATACTAAACACTCTAAGTTCATCATTGTACAACGTATACATGTATCAACAGACTACATGCTACCTATGTATATATGTATATATAGTTATTATGCGTCAATTAAAAAATAAAATTTTAATCCTTGTAGAACAGCAACTAACAAGGTTTACACCCTCAAATTTTTTCTGTTCAATTGATAGCTAACAGCATGTGTATAAAGACCAAAATACATTCTTTACACCTGTATAGCTGTGTTTTTGATTAAAGAGTGGACATCTGGGAATTAAAAAAACACTACATTATATCTTTATTTTACTTTATAATAAGATACCAAAGAAAAGAAGTTAATGTCTTTATCTGACTAGATTAGAAAGCTTTTTATTTCCATTGACTTTTGTTTTTTATTTGTTTTGTTCTTTTATCCACTTTTCTGTTTTTTGTTTTATTTTAATGGTAACATTTGACATTTTGGGGCTTGGGTGCTGAGGATAGAGCCCAGGATCTTGCACGTGCTTGGAAAGTGCTCTGTCACTGAGCCGTACCCCTGCCCATGTCTGACCGGACTTTTATCTGCTTTCAAGCCTGTCTGCTACGAAGCCTTACAGTTGTTTTCAGGGTCAAAGCAAGTTGTAAAATTACCTGTCATTGTATTTATCACCTATGTTTGATGAACTTCAGTTTCAGCTCATGCTTCATGGTATTATTATACTTTATCTCCTATATCGAGCTATTCTATTCATATCAATAATAGTAATTTTTAAGTTTTGTATAGAAGGTCATAGTTGAAAGCACAGGTTCATAAAAATTATCTTACTTTTAAGAAGTCAATTTTGATATTTGCCTAAAGGAAGCTTCATTTTTATCTTTTTTTCCCTCTAAAATTGAGGTTGTTCATAAAAGTATAATTGACCTCTAGAATCCTCGTTTCTAGATTAGTTTCTTTACTTTGTGCATTCTCCTTTTTAACACTACATTGTTTAGAGAGAACTTGTTTGAGTGATGATGTTTGACAAAATGCTGTGTTAAAGTTAATGGGTGTTATTGCTACAAAATGATAGCAGTTTAATCGATACTGAAATTTTCATTTTTTTTTTATGAGCAGGGTATATTTATTGAGAGAGAGAAAGCTTCTGTCTGACAGAGAGAGACAGAAGAGTCCCGAGTGGGTTGCCTGAAATTTTCATTTTTAAAAGTCCAAAGAAAAAGGAAAATAGACAAAATATTAATATTGATGAGATGCCTCCTCATCCTATATTCTTTGTTAGTAAACAAGTAAATGAAAACTTCTTGGCTTGGACTTTTCCTCTCCAGATGATCCGTCTAAGGTCATTTCAGCAGAATCCTGCTTTTAGGGAATTTTTCATTTAATATTTAACATCCAATTTATACATTGAAAACCAGATCCTTCAATGGCAAAATTAAGAGCTCCACATTTGCCTCTAAGAATCAGAACCAAATGTTTGACTGTCTCAACCTCATTTGCTGTGTAGACAGAGTGTTCTTTTCTGCTGGGTGAGAATCACAAAACACAAGGAAAACTGTGACTGTGAGGCAAAGCAGGTGGCTTGCTGACAGCGGGGCTGCCTGTGACACCCCGGCTGACCTGCACCCTTGTTATTTGGGTTGATATCCAAAGAGAACCAGCGAGAGGTTCCCTGAATTGACAGCTGGGTTGACACATAGCTACAGCTTCTGTAAATATTTACAGTGGGCCTCCGGGAAAGTGTTCAGTGCACATTGTTGGGTGCAGGGTAAACAGGAAGGTGTCACAGGGATTCTCTTGCTGTTCTAAGTAATCAGGGAAGGATTGTTGTAAAACTGAAGACTAATTTCAAAAGGATAGGATAACTTCAACAGTAGGATGAGCAGATTTGGTCAGGATTGTAAACATATTGTATCTTAATATTTTGCTTTATACCTATCTGTGTTTCATTGAAAATTTTCCATTTGTTTCACTTTTTGAGGCTTACAATTTTTTATTTTTATGTATACCCCCTCTTCCCCAGGATCAATAATAGTTGAGGCCTGGATATATCACAGATCCTATATTGATTATGGTCTTTCGTTTTTGGGTCACTGTAAAATTTTTTTTTATTGCATGTTTGCAGTACATAATGATTAAATTTGGTACGTTTAGCTAACACTTGTTAATCATTTTTTTGGGCACCTAACCCTGCTATCCCTCCGTGGTCCTTCTAACTCTTGATCCTTTTCCCATGTACACAAAAGTTCTATTTCCATTTTTTTCTTCATTTTTTTTTAATCTCCCCTTTCCCTCCATTCCATTGATCCCATCTACATATACATATATAGTAGTTTAATGATTTCAACATTATAGGTTGAAACATTATGGGAATTGTAGTTTCCCCCAAAATATTTGTTGAATAAGTTTATTAAAGACAATAGATTCTTTACAAGGAAAGCAACATGATTATAGTTTAAGATTAAATCCAGTGATCTCATATCTTAGCGTTTTATTGAATACAAAACACAAAAATGCACACTCTTGCTACTAAAAGCATCAACTTTTTAAAAAATATTTAATGATTTGTTTTTAACTGTTTAAATAAATACAGGAAAATGTTAGTACTGGGAATATAGTTCCTTCATTTATATTCTCCATTAATTATAATATGACAGCATTGTCCTTTATTTCTTCCACATCAAAGGAATTGATTATTTCACAATGTTTTAAACTTAATTTATTAGATGAGTCACTTCTTTGAAATTCAAGTGAATTGACATTTTCTGTTGTGTTTGCACTGCAAATGATATTAATACTAGTTATCTCATGATTTTTATATCGATTAAAAATAGTTCTATTAGAGAATCATTGAGACATTTGTATCTTGATGATACATGTGTAAAAATATTACATGACACTCATAAATATGTGAATCTGGAAGTGATGTTTGTTTTGGATGTACAAAGGATGAGATTAGCTCACTTGAGCTGCTGTGTCAGCGATTCAGTCACCTAGCATGCCCATTGTCTCTTTTTTTGTCTGAGGAAACCAGCACTTGAATCTGAAAGGTCAAAAGTTTAAAATAGTAAACATATGTCACTCAAGTTCATGACACACAGCTGAGACTGAAAGAAAGGAATTTATAGGAACCCTATAGATCATCCTCTCTCAGTCTTCTTCATTACCTCATAGCAATCCAATTTCCTCTTACAGTAACCTCACTGATTCTATTTCCTGTCTTCTCATTACAAAAGTGGTTACTTTTATGTGGAGTTTAGAGTAGGCTTAATCTCATTCTTTAATACAGATTTTTAAAAAGTCCACTGTGCCTTTCACTGAGGGAGAAGAATGTGAGTGATTCAAATGGTAAGCATTCTGACAAAAGAAATTTTAGATCCAGGGATGCATTTAAAAGTAGGTAATAAAATTTATTTGCCTATATATTTTAAAATATGTTTTAATCTTACTGGTTCAAATGATTTGGGTGTGGACTAGCAGATTTCTGGATTTGTAAATTTAAAGCTATATTTTAATTTGGTTTTTTATGTGAAATTAATTACATAATTATATATCTCTCTATATATCTATATAGATATCTAACTGTTGCACATTTCAATGCTCTGACCTCATCTGCCTTTATAATATATTTATTGGATAAAAAAGGTGGGCTGGCATATTTTGAACTCTTAACTATAAGCTAAATGTTGGCTCTTTTCTTTAAAAAAAATCACATTTATTTTTCATATCATATTTTTATTATTCAAGTCTGAGAAAATCTACATGCCTGTTAGGTTTTAGCCTACAGGCTGATCTTTCTGCCATTTTCTCTTAGAGTTGAAATTTTCTTAAAATAATGAGGGAAGATTTCAATAACCTAGGCATTGCATAAACAAATGGCAAGATTATTATTGATAAGAAGCAGTTGTTTGATCTCATCAGTCCTCTCTTCATTGTTTTATCTAAAACCGGTTCAGGCGTTGAACTGAACTGAACGCCTACCCCGCATGCCTATGTGGGCTGTGTTTGAGCTGTGTCTGTTTTATTCAGAATTCAGGATGCCTTGCCTGTTTGTTTCTGAACCCTCAGCCGTCTTAACACTGAGAACACGGTTCAGAGTTTACAGTTGTTTGCTGAGCTGAAGCACACTTTATACAGCATTCATAATTATCCTTGGCACAGTTCTTTCCTGTGTTCCTTGCCAATGTTGTTTCCCCTCTGATAAAGTTAGCTGGTTATCCCAAAGAAATGTGTCTTTGAGTTATGGTCTGTACCATGTGGTTGAAGACAAAATCAAATGGACAGTCCACAAGCAACAGAAATAAAATGATTAATGACAGTATATCATCAAGTGGGTATTTTTAAATATGTCATTGGTGCACTTCAACTGTGAAAATATTTATGAGTAACACTTATGGAATGTTTTCTATGTATTGAGCATTGTAACATTTTGTGATGGGGACTGTTATTATTATCACTACAGTTATGTTCCTTGCAGAGACGATGTGTATAAAATCACATACCTCATAATTCGTTGCCACAAAATTTGAGTTCAGACGCCACCCCCCCACCCCAAGTGCCCACATTCCAAATTACTGCCTGGGACCAAGAACTTCTTCAACAAGAAGATTCTCTCCTTAGGTGCATTTTCTGTACTGACTCCATGGGTGTGGATTGAGCAGATGACTCTATGCACTAAAAGTGTAAATTCCTAAACACAAAACTATTTGTATATTTGCTTGTCAGGAGGGCCGGGGACTTAGCTCAGTGGCCTAAACTCCTGCCTGGCAAGCGCAAGGTTGTGAGTTCAATCCTCGGTGCCACAAAAAAACAAACAAACAAAAAAAGGTTTATATTTGCTTGTCAGGTTTTATACAGCACTGTTGAAGTTATCATAAGATGGTAATACTATTAGTATAACATCAAAAACTCAACTCAGCATTTAGAAGACATGCATCCATGTCTTCTACCTGATAAATAATTTAGACAATCACTTAAACATCTAGTCTCAGCTTCCTTGTTCATAAAAAGGAAGTAAGGATACTTTTCTTAGATGGTTTTGTTGTGGTGATTAACAAAACTAAGTGATGTAAAACTAAGAATAGAAAATTGATGCAGGATAATAGTTTGTATTTCTTTCTTACAAAACAGATGGTTTCAAAATACTTGACATATTTGTTTAAAGGATCCACTGAAGTATTTGACAGTAGGCTGCTTAATTTGTGATGATTACATTTAAAGCCCACGTTCATTAGTAATCGTTAAACAAATTTTCATAAGAATTAGTGCTGATAAACAATTTTAGAATGGTAAGGATTTACATACTAGTTTAAATGATTTACTGTAGCCATAACATTTTAAAAATGAAGACATTTTAAAATTTTTACAAACTGTGGAGTTGCGGCCCATTAGAGGGTGATGAAATCTATATAGAGACCATCTTCATTTTTTAATACATAAACAAACACATTAAAGAGTATATCACTAATAGTAAATCTTAAATATTACTTTCGTGAAATTTGTATTATTTTTGTACACACCCCAACATGCACACACATGTTCTTGGTCATGTATGTATTGGTTGACTTTTGTTATAACCGTGACTGTAACATCTTACCATAAATTTCAGTATTTACAAGGCTACAGTTTTAAGGACCTGCTAAATTTTGAATGCTATTTGTCTTGCTTGTTCCTCATAAGGATGCAGCAGTATTACTGTTGGTTTCATTTGTGCTTACAC
>RJWT010021382.1:0-17601 GCA_004365215.1 Cuniculus paca | reverse complement strand
GGCTATTACAAATTGTGCTGCTATAAACATGGGTGCACATATATCACTGTGGTAAGATGATTTCACTTCTTCTGGGAATATGCCCAGAAGCAGAATAGCTGGGTCAAATGGGACTTCCAGTCCTAGCTTTTTGAGAAACCTCCAGACTGACCTCCACAGTGGTTGCACCAGTCTGCACTCCCACCAACAGTGGAGAAGGTTCCTTTTTCCCCAAAGCCTCTCCAGCATATAATTCTATTTTAAAGATAGAACTGACGGAAAAATATGGGTATCAAAATAAAAAGAGAAGTCAAGCATGACTCCAAGTTTTGGGACCTGTTTGGGAGCTTTTAAAAAATACTGTTCAGGAAGAGTATAACCTCAAAATAAAGTACAGCCTTCTCAAAAGGAAGCTGGTAGTCTCACACTAACATCCATTCATTCATTTCCTCCCTGCATATTTACTGTCTTTTTATCTGTCTATATAACAAAGCTCTTATTTTCTACTTTAATCATAAATTTCATGAAAACAAACATGAATAAACTAATCTTTAATAGACCAACCTCAGTCAATAGACCAGCCTTCCTCCTAACCTAACGCCAAGTGTTTGCTTCAGTGATACGTTCTGGGAGGAAGAGCTGAATAGTTTCTTCTGGGATTAGTTCTCACTCTAAATATGAATTTCCCTAGAATCTACTTCAGCAAATTCAAAATTCTCTGTTACACTAGTGACACTTTCAAAAATCCTAACAAAATGTCTTAAAGTAGAATAAAGAGCTCCTGAGAAAGCAGCAGAGTACTAGCAAAGCCAACATCTCATGGCAGAGTCTGTACCTCTGTCACACAATTTCAGGCTTTCGGTTTTCTCATTAGGAAAAAGGGACCAGTGAGGCGACTCTTCATTTTACTGGAAAGGTAGTCAGTCTCCAATGTAACCAGTGATTCTCATCTCCTGATAGCTCCATTTGTGAGTTGTCCTCCTCACACTGAATAGACTACACTGTAAACAGTAGGATGTTGCAGAAGTGCTGCATGGACATCCAGTGTTAGGGCATAAAAGATACTGTAGCTTCTCCCTTGCACTCTCTAACTCACCCATTTACCCAGTCATGGTGATATAGAGGGACGAAACTCCCAACCTACTATATGTTCAGTACGAGCTCGTGTTCTCTAAAATTGAAGAATGAATTTTAGGAACAACAGAGGTTAAGAACAGCATATATTTATCAAGAGAAAGAAAGTTTCTGTCTGAGAGAGAAACAGAAGGGATCCCGAATGAGTTGCCAAGGACACCGCTATTTCTAGGGATTTTATAGAGCAAATCCACAAGGCGAGGCGGCTCTAAAATGGGGAAAAATGGGAACTCGCAAGGTGGGCATGAGGTGGGACAGAACTATGGTCAACCAATAAGATTATGAGTATAATCGCTCAGGTAAAATTGGTTAAATTGGGGACAAATGGGGAAGCGAGTCACGTAGCAAGCAGGCATGCTCAAAAAGCAGTGACTCTTCCTGTAGGGGGTTGGGATGATGACTCCTGGCTTCCTCAGGGTGATAGAGACCTAATTAGAATATCAAGTCCTGATATTTATCCTTAGGAAGTAAGTGGGTACATCTGATTTATCTTTTGTCTTGAGGCTTGGCCCACAGCGCAGGTGTCTGTCTCCCCAACAATTGCAACGTATCTGGTCTTCTGCATTGGCTCCTTCGAGGGCCCAGCCCTGTCTGACTGCCTATAATATTTCTATCTAACTCAGTTGCCTATAACAATGGTGTCTCATTAGGTCAAACACTGTCATGAGGATACCAAAGCAGGCCTCTATGAAGGTTCATTTGGTGAGAAAAGTCCATGTGGTGAGGAATCTCCAGTCTCCAGTGGTCACTAGCTTGCAGAGCGTGTAAGGGTACCATCTTGGAAGTGGTTCCTCCAGTTCCACTTCAGCCTTGACTGCAACCTCATGAAACACTGAGCCAAAAACATCCAAATGAGTTGCTCCGAGTTTCCTGGTTCTCGGAAATCACTGATACCTTAAATTGCTGAGTTTTGAGATCATTTGTCATGTGGCACTAGAACTGACAGTCCTCCATCAATAAGGGATTAAGACCTACTCTAGAACTTGATGCAGAAGCCTCACCCTTTCTCATGACCTGTGCCTTCTCTGGCCTCCTATCCTACCCCTTCTCTGCAAGTATCCCTTGCTTCTGACTACCACACCTTACCTCTGTACTTTGTCAGAGGCTATTCCTTTCCTCCCTCCAATCACCTTCCCTAAGCCTTCCTGATAAACTCCAATTCTTCCTTCACAACCCAACATACATAGCTCCTCCCCATGGAGCCTTATCTAGAACAAATGCACATCTCTCTGCTCCCATCAGACATCTCTGCCAATTCCCTGACATTGAATGCTGTGCTAGATTACACATTTCTACTTTATACATGGAAAAAGAAGCATATTTGGGGCATCTCTTGGCATTTTTCCTCATGCCTAGCATATAGTATGCTCTCAGAAATATATGGAGATCAAAGATAGTTACCACTTGCTGAGCACATTTTGTGTTCCATCACACAATACCTCCACAACACCAATCCTTGGGGGTAAGAACTTTACATATAAGGGAACTGAAGCTCAGAGAGGCTGTTGCTTTGCCCAAAAACTCAGAGCTTCCTAGTGTTGCATCCAGGGTTGAAGCCAGCAGAAGAGAATTAATGTCCTCAAAACACTGTCTGGGTTTTTCTTTTCTTTATCTTCCATCACTGTGGTAGCTAGCAATCAAATGAGAGAAACATATGCAAAATACATTGCAAATGCAAAGAATAGCCTTTGCCCTTAACAGTTTCGTTTTTTTTACAGACCCACAAACTGGAATCCAAATTCCCCAGGACCTTTTGTCTCATTTCCAAATGTTTTCAAGGGCTCAACATGCTCTCCAATACAGTAACCCCCTTATAACAAGGAGCTTTGACATTTTAACGGTCACCCCTCTGTCGAATTCCTGCCTCCACATCACCTGCAGCCAAGCAAAGGGAGCCAGAGGGAGGCATCCTGCTGGGGTGAATGCTGTTTGTGTAACACATTAATTTATTGTCCTGCCACTGCCGCTTCACTTGATATTCGCTGTGATTGCGTCTGTCCTAATGAATTTATCCGGTAATAATGTGGATGTCATATGCACTTAAAACTCTGCATTGTCGCAGTATTTCTGCCAGCAGAGCTGTGACATGTTCTCCCAGGAACTTTGCCAACTTTAAAATGGTTTCTGCCCCCACCACCTTTCTCAGCTGACGTAGGCATTTCTGCTTAGCAGCTACTTCTTTTACCTCACTGACCCATAACCACATTTTTGCCTTTGCACAATGTACCTTTGATCTCTTCTTCTAAAGCAGCCACATCCAAGAGAACTTGGGGCCATGATGGAGAAGTCCTGTAGCTGGGCCGTGCAGAACTGCAGCCACGAGCGGTTAAGGACTTAAATATGGAACTCAGAAACTAACTTCTAATTTTTACTTTACTTTCAGTAACCTATTCCTATTTACCCCAGGAATACTCACTGGTGGCAATTACAGCTGCAGCATTTACCAAGATAACTTGCAGCTCTTAAATTCACCCCTAAAGTTTGCCAAAAAATCTTGGTTTTATTATTATTTTCACATCACTCCTGCGTATCATAGTATTCAGAAACAAAAGATGCCATTGTATTTTAGCATTTTGTTTTTAGTAGTCCTGTTTCCATTTACAAAATATAGTAATTCTTAACTGCTGAAAATTAAATGAACATTGTCAGCAAGCTGCACTTTTTTTTTTTTTCCCTAAACAGGAATTTAAGTAGCCATATGCAGCCAGTAGCTACTGTACTGGACATCGCAGTTCTTAAAAGGGACTAAATCAGAGCTCCTTGAATTTCCTGTCTACATACATCATGAGGGGGTTTTTGTTAATATACAGATTCTATTCAACAGCTCTGGGGTGGAACCTGGAGTTCTGCATTTCTAACAGGTTCCCCAGCAATGTCCATTATGAACCATGCTTTAAGCAGCAAATATCTGGGTAGTGGTTACAAGGATGTTTACACAAGTAAAAATTAATGAAGCTGCACACATAAGTTTCATGTACTTTGCTATTTTTATGTTACCTCCGTCTCTCCAAGGTTGCATTATAAACACTGTACCCTATGAACAGTGGTTGAACGTATAGATTTGACAGATAGAAAATTTTAGTTCCAAGAGTGCATGGAACATATTTAGACTAAAAAAGTCATTTATCTGAAAAAATTTAAATTTAATTTGTAGTTATTGGTGTTTTGCTAAACTGAGAAACATTAATACATATTTAAGTCACCTGAGGAAGCTTCTTTCTTTTTAATACTGATGTCCTGGCTCTGCCCTTTCTCAGGAACCCTAACTGGTATGGCCATAGTACATTTTGAAAGCTCCCCAGGTGGTTGTAATTTTCAGCCATGGTTGCAAAGCACTGATCTAGGTCTCAAGCAAGGGTCTTCAAATGTTAGCAGGTATTATTATTGCAAGGAGAGCTTATTAAAGCACAGTTTTCAGGGTCCCACCCCCCTGAGTTTCTGAGCCAGTAAGTCTTGAGTGGGGACTGAAAACCTGTATTTCTAACAATTTTTCAGGTGGTGCTGATGCTGGCGGTGTAGGGACTGCACGTTGAGAACCAGTGCATTACTTTATGCTGACTGAGGGTCTAAATTAACCCAAAGTAGGAGCAGTTCACTCCCCAAGCTCTGATGCTCAGCAGGTTCAGAAGCAAAAGTTCAACCTGGAAGTCAGAAGAGTGCATTTCCCAAGGGACTCGCTGTGCTTCACCACCATGGTGGGCACAAGGGGAAGTCATACAATTTAGACCTCTTCTCACCACTTAACAGCCCTTGGGCCCTGGAATGTGCTCTGCAGCCCCATCTGGAGCCCTGTTTGTAAAATTAACATCTACTGTTCACATTTCAGGAAATGATGTAGTTTCTTTTTTTTTTTTTTTCAGCACTGGGAATTGAACTCACGATCTCATGCTTGCCAGGCAGGTGCTTACACCACTAAGCTAAATCCCCAGCCCTTGGGAAATGATGACATGAACTGCAACATGCATTGTGACCAAGTAGAAATGCAATATGTGGCTGTCACACAGAGGAAAACTCAGCTCCTGGGTAGCTCCAGCCAGAATGCTGTAGGTCAGCATCATCCATCCTCATAAATCTATGTCTGAAAGATAACAAGTTGGCTATATTTTAATCCAGGCTGACAATATGCAACTCTGGCAGCCATTAGACTCACCTCACAAGACATTTTCAAGTTCTGGTGTTGATCTCATGCCCAGGTTCTTGAACTATTATTATTCTGGGGTAAGATGTGGGCTTTCGTGACTCTGAAGTCTCCAGATATGTCTACAGTATGGAAAAGGTTGAGGGTCATTCATGTAGGGCTGGCTTTATTCTGCCTTCTAACAAACTGCATGACCTCTCTGTGTCTGTTTCACCTGCTTCCGTGGCACATAAGTCAGCCTTCTCTCTCACCAGACAGTGGAAGAAAAACATGCTGAGCTGAGAGATCAAAAGAACTCATGGAGATCAGCCAGTCCAGCCTCTCATTTCACAGGTAACAAAGCTTGGACTTGCAGAGACAATGAGCAATTTGTCCAAGTTCACTCAGCTGAGCGTTAAACTCACTCTCTGCAACAGGACCCAGCCCAGCAATGGTTCAAAATCTTTTTACATTTAGTGAACAAACACTTCCAGACTCCCTACGCTGCAGGTGCTAATCTAAATGCTCTACAAATATGAGCTCACTTAATCATAACGACCCTACAAGATGGCACTGCTAGTCTTGTTGCTTCTGATTCCATTTCACAGATGGAGTGACTGAGACCTGGAGAAATTGAGACACAGTGTATGGGAAGCACTGTGATAATTCACTCAGTAGGATGCTGAGCTAAGGTGATCTTTCGTAACCCATTGTTGCTGAAACATAAACCTTTACAGTCCTGTTGGTGAAGGACAGAGATCCTAGAAGGCAAGAATATTTTACAACTTTCCCCTTCTTCATTAGTAAAACCAACCATAAAGTGACTTAGGAAGAAAACCCCTAACTTTTACAAGAAAAGAAATATCACATCTCAGTACACCAACCTCCTCAACTCAGGGGACTTTAAATGCCCTTCCCATAAAAGAAACCATAAAACCTTTTTCATACCAAGAAGGCTTTGCCAGCTAAGGAAATAAGAATTCCTTATCAGTGGCTGCTCGGTCCGGCAGTGCAATTAGGGAGAGCCCAGACTCTGTAGAGTCCTGCTCTAAGGGTCTTTCTGGCATCAGCCTAAGCTCAGAGAAACCTGAAGCTCTCCTTGGCAGGTCTCAGCCCCCGCCCCACCTGCCCAAGACCATGCTGTCGACTGAAAGAAGTGATGATATTAGTTACTCTCTGCAACTGCTCTGAGACTCATGCCTGTCTCCTGGACTTGAGTGTCCCTAACCAGAGGACCCTTCTCCCCACTCAGACCTCATACTGTAAGAGTGGGATCTATTCATATCATAGCTGCACTAAAAGTTCCTCTAAGTCTTCCTCCTTCCCTCATGATTAAGGAAGCCCCCCAGTGGAGTCTGACCACTTTTATGACTTTCTCCAACCTCCCTGAAGCATTTTCCAAGCTCTAATGTTCTCTAGTAATAATTGCGAGAGTAAATGGAGAAAATGTATGGAAACCCAGCAGCACAGTGCCTAACACCCAGCACGTACTCAGGAAAATGGAGTTGTGTTACTGCTTTGATAAGGGGGAGGAGAAGGCAGATATTCACAGGTAGTTTCAGACATTCATGCATTCAAGTTTGGAACAAGCCACATTTGCATACTGTGTGTACTGCAGTCCCCAAACCAAACGTGTATGTCCAATTATAGCTTCTACACATATCCAACAAGTTCCCATCTTATAGTAACCCTGCTTGCCAAAAAGCAGCTCCAATACCATCACTGTCTTTGTTGGCATGATTTATTTAGCTATTTCATTACATTTCACTCATTACTTTATAAAAGGTGACTGAAAAAAG
Organism: Cuniculus paca; assembly: GCA_004365215.1. NCBI lineage: Eukaryota > Metazoa > Chordata > Mammalia > Rodentia > Cuniculidae > Cuniculus > Cuniculus paca. The sequence continues at coordinate 10,572 of RJWT010021382.1, read as the reverse complement.
AAAAGGAAGTGAACTAATTTTAATAAGGGATCAGAATCTTGGCCAATATTGAAAGATGCAAGCATACCATCAAAGGTGAATCTTTAACTTCATCAGATTTGGTAGTTAATTGTGTCTTCAATGGTGAAGGAAGAAGATAAAGTTAAAATATCCACTGATGCTGGAAAAATTGCTCTTAATGTGTCTAATGGATGAACCACAAAAATATTATGCTAAGTGAAAGAAAGCAGACACACTAGATCACATGTCTCACAAATTCACTGTAAAATGTTTCCAGGAAAGGAAAATTTGTAGAGATAAAAAGTAGGTTAGTGGTTGCCTCAAGCTGGGGTGGGATAGTGACTGGAAATGGGCACAAGATTTCTGTCTTGCGGGGGGAGTAGGATTGTGGCAATGGCCGGATAACTGTGTAAATATTCAGTCTCTGAGTTATAGTTGTTTCTTAGTATTCACGGTGTTCAGTTCCAGACCCTGCATGGATACTGAAATCAGTATAAGGGGATGTTCAATTCCATTATTTAAAATAGTGTACTATTTGTGTATAACCTACACATATCTGTCTACATACTTTGAATCATCTCTAAACTACTTATAAATAACTAATACAATATAAATGCTATGTAAATAATTGTTATAACATATTGTTTAGAGAATAATGACAAGAAAAAAAGCCTATACAAGTTCAAAACAGAAGCAGTTTTTTCTCCACATACTTTCAATCCATGGTTGGTTGAATCCACAAATATGGTAGGCCTTCTATACACACTTACAGTGAGTGCACTCTATGGTCTGTGTATACCTCAAGCTTAAAGAAAAAAATGGGGGAATAAACAAAAAATAAGCAAGGAATAGCTAAAGATCTTTTTGTATTTGTCATTTTTTTAGGGAATGCTCTTTATGTATACAAACATACACACGAATTCATACACGCATAGTCTTATAACATGGAAAGCTACATTTTGATTTGCACACATACAGTATTTGCCAATGTTGCATAGGTAAGTATTTACATTGTCTTGGGCTGTGACTTTCTGGAAGGCAAGAATCTAGTTTCTTCCACCCTGAACCCCTGGACCATTGCCAGAACTCTGTAAGTGCTAAACTGATCTAAGATAAATGAACTCCCTTCATGCAGAGAACTCCTATTCTAACAGAATATTTCAGCAACCCAAGGAACAGACCACAGCCTCCCAGTACTGAAGAGGCAAAGAATACATGGATGCCCAAACAAACAGAGCTCTCTGATCTCATTTCAAATGGCTCGTTCTAAAAAACAAAAAAACCACTCAGCCACCAAGCAAATGCATTTGCAACGATTTGGTGTGCTCGATGGTCTGCAGCTTACTGTGCTATTTTATGTCCTGCCAAATGCAATTGCCTAATGGAAGAAGACTTGCCTTTAGTTCTTCCATAAATAGTGGGTTTGCCAATACAAGCTCCTGTGGCTACCATTTGATGTTCACACACTTATTCTTCATGGCTTCTGTGACTGCAATGGGCTTTTGCAAGCCTTCTGAAGAGTGGGTTTACCTTTCCAGAGCTTGCAAGCTCCTCCTTACCAAGCTTAGCATCCCAGACCTTAATAATGCTAACAAGACCATCCACAGTCATCTAGTTCCCATTAAATGGTGAGTGGTCATGAAAGATTTCAACTTAATTCTCTATGCTATTTACCACAAATTGCAATCAGACACCCCTTGCTGCAGAGTAGCACATCTGTATGCCAGTGGGGGCTTCTGGGGTTGAGTCTGCAGAATTACTCTAAATACATCTGAGCACTGGGTTTAAGAGGACAGCATGGAGGACTTCAGGCTGACAACAAGAAGTATGTAAGATTTATACAAAAGATTTATGAACTTGAGCTCAGCTCTAGTGTGATGGTTACTGCTTTAAAGAAACTCCAAAATCTAGAAATGGAGTGTGAGGACCAGGGCCCCCAAGATCTGTGTTCCAGTGACAGCAACTTCATCCATCCTTCAACAACCTGGTGACATGGGGTAAATCAGTTCACATGACTGGTTCTCAGTCTCTTCCTTCCTGGGATGGAGAAGTATCTAATGTCACAGTTGTGGGATCAATGCTATTTTTTCATTCTCTTGCTGATAATGGTGCAGTGCATTTAGCAACAAACTGATACTTCTCTCCAAAACCAGTAGGGAATTAAGAGTCCAGAGATTTATAAATGTTAAGACTGGCTATGCCCAGCAGGAAGGAACCTAGATCTGAAGTGTTGTGTTTATGGACACCACAGGAGGCAAGCAAGGACTCCCAGGGAAGAAACACATGACTCAAACTCAGAGCCACTGCAGACAGAAAATCTGATAATTAAGTGGCTTATTCAAAATAATGATAATAAAAGCTAATATTGATATACTCTTCATTCATGCAAGGCCCTTAGCAATTACTAAGCATTATATTGTTTGCATCATCTATTCAGAAAATATTTATGGAGGGTTTACTATGTGCCAGGCACAGTCTGCAGACAAACCAGTGAACCAAAAGGATACATATCCTTGTCTTCCTGAAGGTTATATTCTCCTGATATATTTTTGGGGAGGAAAAGAGAGACAGAAAGAGAGAGAAAAAGAAGGGGTTGATAATGAATAAAGTACATAAATGAAAAACAAAAATGTCAGTTTGTTTTAAAAAATACTAGAAGAAAATATAAGGAGATAAACGTGGGCAGGGAGTACCTGATTAAACAGAGTGACCTGAGAAAGTCCTCATCACATTTAAACAAAGACTTGAAGTAGGGCAACAATCAGGGGGAAGATGATTAATTCCAGGGCAATGGATTATATATTCCCAACTGCACAACTGTCAGGACAATTTTAGAACTTTTTCATCACCCCGATAAGAAACTTCCTATTAGCTATTACTCCTCATTTCCTTCCTCTTCTCCTTCAAGCAACCACTGATCTGTTTTCTGTGTTTGTGGATGACTTTTGTATTTAAAGGATGACTCCAGCTGTATGTACAAGGCATGGAAGGTAAAGACAAGAGGACCGGTTACAAAATCCAAGAGGATCTCCTGGCCTTAAGTCCAGCCCTCTTTGCCCTTCTACTACCCCCCTCCCCCGAAGTGTTCGCATAGTCATTTTATAACTGTTTAACTACCCCAAAGGAGTCTAGCAGAAATGTCTGGATGGCTCAGAATTTAAAGCTCACTAATTCCAAGCACTCAGCACAGGACTCCCCCTCTGCCCAGGATTTCTCAGCACAGTCCTTATCAGCTTCATTTTAATTGCTCCACATTCATTTCCCCTCAAACAGAAGGCCACTTACTCTTCCTCTCCATTACTCTGCACTGGTCACTGACTCTGAACCAGAAAGAGGACTGAGTATGATGTTTGAATAAATTCACTCAAAGAGAGCAACTGGATTTCCAATATTCAACTCAATGCACATTTAATTAAGCTCTAGTTGTAAAATGGAGACACCAACACCCTAAAGAAGAGTGGATGAAGCATGTCATTTGACCCTGCAGGTTTCATTCCATTGGTCTTGTTCCAGAAATATCTTGCTATACCTGCAGTAAAGAAGTTAGAAAAAAATAAAGAAAAAAGAAAAAAGAGGTTAGCCATCAGTGCACCTGTAACTGCATGTATGTATGTGCATGTGCATGTGTTTAAATGTGTGTATGAATCTATATATGTGTGTTTGTGTATGTGCACTGCTTCTGTATTCATTCTTACCTATGGATGTTTGTGTGCATGTGTTTTGATGTTGTGTGTGTATGTGCATTGCATGTGCATAGGTATGTTTATGGACATATATATACCTATTTTTGTTGCATGCATGTGTTTCGCTGTGAGCATATGGATGGTTGTATGTGCCAACATGTCTGTATGTTTATGTATACATACATAGTTCATATATATGTGAGTGTGTGTGGTTGTGTACATTTATGCACACATCCATATTATGCCTGCGTATGCTTGTTTGTAAATGTCCACGTTTTTATATATTATGTGATGAGGCATATGGGTGTCTCTGTTGCATCTGTGTTCATGTGTGCTTATTTGTGTATGTTCCCACATAAATGTGTGTGACTGTATATTTGTACCAGTGCACATGTCTTTCTGTGTGTGTATGCATGTGTGTTTAAGCATACATGTGTGACTGTTTACATGTGCTTGTACAAGGATGTATGTGCTTGTACATGTATGCATGCATATGTATGTGCACTGTCTCTATCTTCTCCACTCTCCCCTCATCTCCATCTGTCTTCTTATCAATTTTCTTGTCAGACTAACACAGATAAACCATCAGTTTTTGATTCAATCACTGGTGAACATTATCCTTTTGACTACAGATATGTATGGAATATCTTCTGTATATCGGGCACTGCTTTTGGTCCTGAAGACAAAACAGAAAAACAGCACACACAGAAATCATGCTTTCACCATTCTGGTGATTATTTTTGCTATACATTTCTGGCAAAAATAATCAAAAACATGTAAAACTAACATGGTCAAAATGACTAGAATTTGTAGTAAGCTGAAATTTGATAGAATAGTAAACAACTATTGCTGACAAAATTTAGTTCTGCAAAATCTGATCCAAGAGACTTGAACTGGACAGAAAGAATGACCACAAAAGAAATAAACAAGCAAACAAAGATAATGCTCCAAGTAACAGAAGTTATAATCGGCACAAAATTAGTATAAGGAAAGAGATTGATGAGTCAAATGTTTATTATAAAATTTAAACAGAAAATAATTGATCCCATGAAAACAATTTTGTTACAAATGAACATTTTAATGGGAAAAAATTGAAATGGTTTCTTTGAGCCATATCGAAAATTAAACCCTGGATTAAAATGACTTAATGGAATTTACTCCACAAAACACTTTGTTGCAGAAAATTAATGTCGAATGAATTCTCATTCGATGTTTGCACTAAAAATACCCATGAGATCAAATCAAGGTAACAGTGAAGGGGGACACACACACCATTCTTCATCTGTGTCACATGGTTCATTGATAGACACAGCCCCAGGCTGGTTGGCAAGGACATAAGAGCTCACTGGAATTCTGGCAGCATCAGGTTGAGGTGTGATCACAGGCTGCTAGTTCAGCCTCTCTGCTCAGTGCTTCACAAATGATACTGTGCATTCACATCACCAGGGACTTTGTCAAAATTCAGATTCTGATGCAGCAGGCCTGGGCCCTCTGGAGAACCTGCATTCCCGATAATGTCCAGCATCACGCCAAGCTCCTGGCCTGTGCAGCACACTTGGAGTAGGGGATCTTTGCTGATGCTCTGCACCAGGAAAGCAGCTGCTTGAGGATCACAGTACTCCTCACCCCTTCCAGGTGTCTGACATGGTTGCACATTTCAAAATTCTGCAGTGTAACTCAGTCACCAAGTCTCAGACCCTGAGAAATCCTGACTGAGCCAGTTCTTGGAAGAATTGATCCAGCCATATGCTTGGTTTGGAACCCTCATTCTCAAACCAGAGAACTTTTAAGGATTCATTAATCAAATCATCTTCCTGATTTCCCAGAGATGGCAAGGCCTAATCCAAAGGAAGATATCACTAATAGTAGCATCTGATGAGGCAGAACAAAGCTAGACTCTGAAAGTTAAGTGTTCTTAACTCAAATGCCACCTGTACTTTCTGGTCTTGGGTAAGTTATGTATTTTCTGTGGGTTTCAGTGTCTTCATCTGTATAATGGAAATGTAAAGATGCAGTGAGAAATTCGTATAAAACATACAGTGCCTAGCAAGTATAATGTGCAGTATCTGAATTTCAGTCCCTGTGGTACATAGCAGTGATTTATTTGGGAGGCTGGAGGTTTCCTAGCATCTTTACGTCACATTCATGATCAGATGCCAGTGATGGAATTTCAAGTCTAGCTGGGATGAGGTTAGAGGCCTGAGGTCCACACTGCAGCAAATCAATTGTGACACAGAAATACTTTTTAAAGTGAGACTCACCTGCTGTCTGCAAGGACAAAACAATGCTAACTCTGGCAGACATCAGCAGTCAGCTTGTCTCCATACTGAAACTGATTGGGCCAGGGACCTTGGGCTTGCTACCAAAATTACCTTTTAGTCTCTTTAAGAAAAAAAAAACCTAGAAGAGCAAATCAAGCACACTTTCCCCTTTTTCAGCTGCCAAGGAATCTTAAATGAGTTTCAAGGTATTTAGAATTCAAAAGGGTAGGAGCCTCTGTGCCTTTGGTCATGGTCCTGAATTTGTAATTTTAGAACATCAGTGGAGGGGGCAGGTCAGAGGTGTAGAACAGAGACAATGTTCACCTGTAACACCCTTGTGGAGAGGGTCCTCCCTCCCCCACAGCAGGCCACACCAATGACACAAACCAGGATCCCACTACCAGGACTGTGATTTCAGGCATGAGAGCTAACTCAGAGCTGTGCTTCGAAAGCTGAATGACCCATGCACAAACCCCACCTTGCCACTTCTTGGCTGTGAGGCCTTGCTTAAGTTCTTTCATCTCTCTGTACCTTTGCTTCCACATCTATAAAATGGAGATACTGGTACTTACCTTGAAGGATGTCATGAGATTTGATAAGTTGTTATGAATGAAATCTTTAGTACAGGATCTAGTCTGGAGAAGGAAGTTCCCTTGCCAGTTTTCCTACCCAAGTCTAGAAAGTATGCCCTGAGGTGAAAGTTTTGGGGCATGCTTAGAGAAGTGAACCCAGGGAACAGAAATAATGGACAGTGACTAGTGGAACAAACAAGGAGAAAAATCCATAATAGGTGTGACTTCAGGTTGGTCACCACTATGAACAAATGGGATTCAATATTACCAGGATTTTCAGAAAAGTTATACCAATGCTTATCAGAATTGTCTGTTCCAAAGACAGAAGAGGTGATCACTGAGCCAGTTCCTTGGAGGCCACAGTCAGGCTACCATTGCCATAACATCAAAAGGATTCTTAAAGGAACCAAGACAGCATCAGACAAAGCCTGGACCAGAAAATGAGAGAAGGCTGTGAGATCATATATGAAGAAAATAGCTTCCTAGAGCAATGGTTACTACAGTAGATGAGCCAAGGATATAAAGCAGAGCACAGTATTCACTATAGAATTCAAAAATGTTAGTGAACTAATGATGATAATGATGATGGCAATGATGATGATGGTGATCATGATGGTGGTAACATCATGGGAGACCCCTAACCTTCTCAAATCTACTTTTGTTCAATAGATCAGCTGGTGAGGTTAAACCACCTTATTATCTCAGAAGCCTGTGATATAACTTCTACTCATGATGTAACCTAATCCAGGGAGTTTCACTAGGTCCCTCCCTAGTGAGGGGGAGAGCACTGATGTTATTACCACGTCCTCTCTTTTACTTTCTCTGGCCTTTCCCCAGGGCCTTCCTTCTCTTTGTATCTGTAGGCAAGACCAGTCCGCTATGCTGCCAGCAGCCAACAAAAACCAGTCCGCAGATGTAATTTGCCATCCCTTGACAAGCCCCACGGTTTCACTCAAATCCTTGATCTTGCTGTCTGCTCCCCTCCAGAAACGACCCCACTCTCAACAAAGATGATAAAAAAGAAAAAGAATTAATACTTAATGAGCAAATGGGAAGGTGCTAAGTGCTTTACATGTTCAGCGATACTGGCAAATCATAGCGGTTATGTTTGTTTCTGTCTCACCTCCCTCATTCCTGCCAACCCTCCTTCAAGTCTAGGATGCTAGAGTTTTGTGCATTCTCTTCTGTGGGCAAAGAATAATACAGCCAAAATTCAGAAAAAGCATTTCTCTGCTTTTGATTTTGATGATAAGCTTCTGAAACTCATAGTATAAACAAGAGTTTGAGAGAACTATTTTCTGAGTTTCAAAATCCTAGATTTTAAGCATCAGAAGTCAAGTCTTTAAAAAGACTCTGAGCATAGGAATAATTTCATTAATAATAGATTTGGGAGAATTAATAATCAGATGAGCTTTCCTACATTCAAGGAGTTAAAGAATGCTACGACTGAGCTGAGTTAGGAAGCAGAGTAGGGAAGATTATTATATCCCAGTGAAGGACCTAGAATCTTGGGCCCCATCACTTGCCCAGATAGAGTCCTAAGAAAACCTGACCAAAGAGAAGAGATAGGTCCAAGAAAAAAACTGGAGACCTGGATCTTGTTCCCCAGGTGAAGCGGTTGTGGGAAATGACCCCAAATAATTCCTACTTCCCAAAGTCTTATCCTCGGGTTGACCCCTTAAGTGTGGGTTGGAATTATTGACTCATTTCTAATGAATAGAATGTGGCAGAAGGCAATGGGGTATTTCTTCCCAGATCAAGTCACAAAAAGACTACTGCTTATGCCTTTGGATTCTCTTCCCACCCTTTTTTCTTCCCCTCTCTTCTCTCTCCTCTGCTCTCTCTCCCTCTCTCCTCTCTCTCTCTCCTTTCTCTCCAGCCTCTCTTGTGGCAGTCGGCTGATGTGTTGTGAGCTATGAGCTACCCAGCAGCCAGCGAGGCCCCAAAGTGCTCAGTCCAACAGCCTTGTGAACAAATTTGGAGGCTGAGGTTTCTGTAGCCCCAGCCAACACCTTGCAGCTTCCTGGGAGTCTGAGGCAGAGGCACCAGCTAAGGTGCCTGCAAATCCCTGACCCATAGCAACTGTGAAATAACAAACATTTGGGTTTTTTAAACTGGTATGTGTGGGCCAATATTTTATGCAGCAATAGATAACTAAAACAGCATGAAGGGTATCCAGGAGAGAGGCTGAGACAGACTGCCAGCCCCCATCCACAGTTTGACTCTGTAAGTGTCCAAATCACTTCCTTTGAAGTAAGATCAGCACAAACAATGTCAATCAGAACCACAAATGTGGAGAAGTTGTACTGTCAGCATACAACGCACATGACAGAGACTGAATGGATATAGAGAGAAGTTTATCATGTGGTCAGTTTTGACATTAGATGTCTACCTGCCACAACACATCATCTTCAACACCCAAAACTCTCTGATGGGATCCATTTTGTCTCCTTAACGCTTTTACACTTAAGAAAACACTACTTGGAGAGGTAAAGCAACTTCCCTAAGGCCACACTGCTAAAAAGAAGAAAGTGATTCAAGCTGAGGTCTGAACTTGACCTTTAGAACTATGTGATACTGCTATGCTTTTCTTCCCTGGTCCTGTGACACTTTAGAAGTGAGGCTCTATTCTGGCTGCCTTGGTGACTCCTTTGTTAGCCAAATGACCCTCCTTGTTCAAAAAGCATAAATAACTGACTTGCTAGAGCAGTCACCTAGTCAGAATGGCAAGGTCTATGAACTTGTTAATAGGGGACAAGCCAAAGCCATCTATTTGAATAGCAATGTCCCTCAGAGAAGTCCCTTGGTGCCTCCCAGCCTGTTCCATTCCTGTGCCTTTTAACAAAAGCTCCCCTTTCCGATTTTAGCAGTTCCCTGATGGAAAGTAGCACTGGGCATTTTAGAGCTGCTCCAGCATGAAAAGAGGGTTCTATGCAGGGTTCAGGACTTGCAAGCTCATTGCATGAGAGCCCATATACAGCTTCATGCCTGCCAATCAGAAGAAACATTTTGCACAGGTAACAAACAGCCTTAAATCTCAGTGGTTTAGTGCAACCACATTCTACTTCCAATTACAATTCTTGTTGACTGAGCTAACACAACACTGTGCCCACACAGTCACCTGGCATCCAGCGGACTCATCTGTTGTAGCTGAAACACCTGGAATATGAGGTCTCCTCACTAAATAGAGCTGTATAAGAGAGAGGTGTGCTCCTTCTCTAAAGCACCCCAGCCCAGAAGTGACAGGCATCATTTCCAGTCTAAAGGAGCAGCAGATTCCCACCTAAACTTCTTGGGAGCATAGCCTTCCACACATTCAAGGAGAAGAGAGCCTGATATTTGTGAGAACCTGCAATTTCTGTCAATGTCACCAGCATCCCTAGCAGAGATATAACCATCTCTCTCAAGGAGGACTCTGGATATGCACAGGGAAACATTGAGGAGACCCAAAGATACCCCCAAGAGATCTTTATTTTTTTCTCCACTGTTAAATGAAGCATCTCCTGTCATCATGGAGCCCTGGAGCATTTCCTCCACTGACCTGCAGGTAGCAGGGTACAGGTGTAATCTGCCTTCAAGACAAAGAGTGTTGACCTTTGGAGGAGCTTCAGGATCATCAAGTCAAGTCTTAGGGGCAGTTGGAAACATAAAGAGCCCAAGGAAGTAGGGAAGCATCCAGAATCATACTTTTAGTCACTCCTTTAATAAACGTTCTTGAGCACCTGTTACATCCCAGGAACTAAAATTTTAAAACATGGACAGAGAAATAAAAAAAAGATACTGGCCTCATACTCAAGAGACCCATGGAAGCCTAGTAGGGGACACAGACAAGTAAGAAATAAATGAATAATGGGGCAGGGGTGAGCTCAAGAGGGAACAAAGAAAAAGGAATCAGGGAGGCAGACCCACCATTGTATTCAGGGTTAATTGCAGGCAGAAGCTGATGCCAAGTGCAACTCTGAAGACTGAAGCTCACCAAGCTGGGCAGGGCAAGCATGTGCAAAATCGATGTTCATACTCGGTTTCTATACCCAGGCCTCTGATATTAAATTTGAT
>RJWT010021381.1:0-17603 GCA_004365215.1 Cuniculus paca | reverse complement strand
TGGAGTGAAGTAATGCAAGTCCTGAAAGAAAACAGCTTCCAACTCAGACTGATGTACCCTGCAAAACTTTCCTTCAAAATTAATGGAGAAACAAGATACTTCCATGGCAAAGAACAACTCAAGGAATTCATGACCATCAAACCAACCCTACAAACAATACTAAAGGACATTCTAGAGAGAGAGAAAAAGGACCATGGTCTCAGGAACAATGACAGAGGGGACCATCAAGTGGGGCCAGTCGATTGAATGGAGAGAAAAAATAGGGAGCCAATGGCAGGAAAATAGCATGGCAGAGACAGTGCAGTCCAAGAGGGCCTCAAGGCACCAACAGAAAGAAACAGGCATAGTGGATCAGGAGACAGGATCCATCATTGTGCTCTATACAAGAAACACATTTAACTACAAAGAAAATTCATAGTCTGAAAGTCAAAGGAGAGAGAACAATGCCCTATGTGACACAGGGACCAGAAAACAAGTAGGGGTAACCTGCCCATTAATTGCAGAATGGATAAGAAAGACATGGTATTTTATGTGGTGGAAACCTACTCAGCTATAAAGGAAGATAATCTCAAGGCTTTTGTAGGTGGATAGAGGCAACTTGAGTTCATGCTCATGGATGAAATAGTTCAGAGTCACATGGGTGAATTTCCTGTTGTCTCCCTAGTTTAACAAACTAACGGAGTTAGTGGGATCCAAAATGCACAATATATATTGGGAAAGTCAAAGGGGAGGAATTATCTAAAAAGGGAAGGAAGTGGCCACTGTTAATCTATTATCATGATTTGAAACTCATATTGTCTTCATTGTTCTGATTAGTTTCTTTTTATTCTGATTTGTTTGATTTTATTATACTTGATGGCATGGACAGCTGTTTTAAAGATAACAAAATATATCATTGTAGCCATCGAGGATGTCCAATTATCTTGTTTAGAAACCCTGTATTGCTTTTGTTGTTTTGTTTTTATTGATTTTACTCTATTCTGTGTGGTTTGATTGTAATATGTCTGAAAGTGTAGGCAACTATTCTGAAGATAACAAAAAGCATTATGGTAGCCACTGCTGCTTTACTAGTATCTTGAAGTTCTGTATTACTTACATTGTTCTGCTTTTGGTTTTTGGTGTTTTTTACTGGTTTTATTTTGTTGTATTTTGTTTGATTTTACTTATCCCTGATGGTATGGGCAGTTATATTGCACATAACAAGAGGCATTATGGTAACCATTATCAATTGCTTGTTACCCTGTTTAGAAGTCATGTACCATGTTTATTGTTTTGTTGTGACTGACTCTACTCTGTTTTATTTTGTTTGGTTGTATTCTTTTACAAAAAATATTATTCAGCATACTGCCCCCCCAAAAAACATACTTTGAAATGTTTTCTAAACCCAAATACAGGCAAGACTATATTCAAGATTATCAGATCACTGCAATTGAATAGAGAGATTGAATTCAACTGTGCTAAAAATAAAAGTCAGAAATAATTTTAAATGCTGGCAAAAACTAATGGGAAAGTACTGGAAGATGTTGGGTGAGAGGAGATAGGTAGTGTGGTGGGACCACCTGTTTTTACACATGGATGTTCAGAGAAGTTAAGCTCCTAAGCTCATGAAGAAGGACAAATGGGGGCCCTAACTGTTCAGATGATTACATATTGAAGGGATGACCCCAAGGTTCTTAAGAAAGCAATTACACTTGTATGCACATATACACATATATATTAGGAAAGACATATAAAATGATCTTACAACATATTCTATAATTTTAACGAAGTATAACCTCTCTGATTTTTTTTTAAGTGCTTCCACTATACATGGCCCAAAATCTCTTAGATGGACAGGACTGGTAGGAAATGATTCTAGAGGCACAACTCAGTTAATCTGAGAGTGAAACTCAAGCAGTCAGAATCCCCAAAGTCATAGCAGCACACCAAGCCACTTTAGAAGCCAGCCGCAGGTACTGTTCTGAAAGATGAAGGGCAAAAGACTTCCTACGATTTTATATCCTGTTTAAGCAAGGACAAGGAATGTCTCAAATATTCTAGCCAATCTAATATTTTAAAACACTATTTTCACCTTGTAATTCATTTATATCATCCATTATGCTAATTGCAAGCCATTAGTTCTGCCAATGAAAACGTATCACTAACATGCTAATTAGCTAATCTTTGGTGCTAGGGATGAAGAAAGCTAAAGCACTTATAATAGTATTTCTGGAGTGTGGCTCTACTAATTAAGTGCTAGTTGAAACCCCTAGAGTATGAATACTGGATTAGGGCAACTGACTATCCCTCAGGTAGAGATTAAAGCTAACTAATCCGCATTTACATCACACTGTTTATGCTGAAGGATTGTAAAGTAGATTATAAACATCATAACAACCACTACCTAACATGCACAAAAGCTCTGGCTATGAATTTAAAAACTCTCAAACTCTTGTTTAGCCCTTCCGTTGAATGAGAAATTGTGGTTTTAGATTTATTTTCCAACTGATTTGGCATGCACTGTACAAATGTGGCCTCTACAATCAATATTTAAGAAGAGAAAAAAGAAAGTATATTTAATGTACCTGTCTCAATGTTTAGCATTGCACCTCTGAGGAAAATGTTTCTTCATTTCTTTATTATGTCATCAGCTTATAGCCTGAAGCATAAAGATAAATTTCCCCAAAGTGTTTCTTTTTATTAATGAGATAGAAAATAAATAAGAATTTTCAGCATTCTGAGATACAATGCTTTTTTCTTTAATATGACTGCATTAATCTTTACCTCTGTAATGGTGATGAAAAAACATGTAGCATTATTGTTGTTTAGTCTTGAACAAGACATATTAGAAAAGTTAATCCAAGGTAGAGGTACTGTATCATGCATCTGAAACCTGCTGCATTAATGTGGTCTTCAAACCTGGAGGATAGCAATATAATTTTCCTTTGGAAGTCAAAACATCATAGATCAACTCATGGCACAGCTTATTGAAATACATTTTGATATACTTTCCTTCTATTTATCTTACATATGAATAATGATCAATTTATATCTCAAATATGGTTTCATGTGTCATATACTTGAAATGCTATAGGTGAAAAGGAAAGACTCCTGATCATTAAATATTAAATTTTTGCTAAGGTGCTATAAAAGCATGGAATGACCAAAGGGAGGAGGTGTTAAAAACAAGTGAAACATTGACCTATTGAATTACTTTTAATTTTTCCATGTGAATACAATGGTAGATAATTTACATATACATATATACATAACTTATTTATAGGTTTTAGTCATGCTTCTCTTTTAAACAATATGTTAACATTTATAAATTAATTATTTCATCTCAACTTTGCCTAAGTTACAATGGGCTGTATTTTCATGTTGCCTAAGGTGGAGTCTATTTTTCTTGAATGGATTTTTAGAATACTCTTAAATTCACCAAGCTGATAAATATTTTGTGTTGTCATTAGTAAGAATAATCATACTTGGTCAATGCCTGCTATACCAATATCTGAAATGTAGCTAACTTGTTCAGAAGGAAATTATGATAAGAGCAATTACTGAATGCAGAATAAAACTAGATTTGTTTTACAAATGCTAGAGCTCCTGCTCCTACCAACTCTTCTGTTCTGTTAGCCATATTTTACAGCCACCTAAGGGTGACTCACAAATCCTCACAAGTGAAACTTTTCCTTGGTTTACTGATTCCTAATATATAGCAATACCCAAGTCTTTCATTTCTCACTTAATTGAATCATACTGCCCTTATTTCCTCTGTTTTGGATATCAATTAGGAAACTAAACAAACTAATTTATATTGTGCTATGAATATAAGGTAATAGTTTAATAGAGAAACATATATGAATAGTGAAACATTTGTTATGTGGGGAAAAAGTAACCATTCTACATTGTTGGTGGGGATATAAACTAGCACCACTACTATGGAATCAGAATAGAGACTGTTCAAAAAACTGAAACTACAAATTCTGTTTGATATAGCTATTCCCCATCTAGATATCTTCCCAAAAGAGTTAAATGCATCATATCACAGTGATACATGCATATCCATGTATACAGCAGCACAATTCATAATAGTTAAATCTTGGGAGCAGCCTATATGTCCATTAGCAGATGAAAGGATCATGAAAACACGGTATTATATTTGTGCATGGCAGAGTACAGCTCTGCTATAAAGAAAGATACACTTGAGTCATTTGTTGGACAGTGAATTCACCTTAAGACCATAACGTTAAGTGAAATAAATCAGATACACAGCTTAAACATCATGTGTTTTCCCTCATGTGAAAAACCCAAATTAAAAATAAAGAGCAAAATAAAAGATAATAAGAAACAGGGAGATAGACCTTTTGCAAAAGGGAAAGAGATCAACAAATAGTAGGAGGAAAAGGGAAGGGAAGGGAAAGAAATGAAAAAAGATATTAAGATGTATTGTGTACATGTACCAACTCCACACAAGGAATGTAAACATTGTGTACTACACACATGTACTAATAAAAAATAAGTAAAATAAAAAGCATTGTTCTAATTTGTGCCATTGGGGATATACCAGTAAAGAATATCAGTAAAGAAAGCAGACAAGTCTGTCAAACCATGTGAAGCTTGCATTCTAGCAAGGAGAAAAAAGACAACAGACAATAGATAGAGTATAGTGTATTAGAAGGTAATTAGTACTACGGGAAAAAAAAGAAGAAAATAGATCAAGGTAAAGAGACCAGTATTACAAAGATGGGCAATGGATTGCAATCATTGAAAAGATGACATAGGACAAGACTTGATGGTGGTCAAGCCACCTCAATATCTGTGAAAAGTGCCTTCCTGAGATACAGAGCAGCCAGTGCCAAGATTAAAGTCAGGAACACACCTCATGTATTACTCAGCTTTCCTGTCTCTGAGGCTGAGATACAGTACTCAACATTCACAACACAAAGGAGGAGAATTTTCATATCGCTCATGGTTTCAGAGAATTCAGCACTGTGGTCTGGCTCCAAGGCAAAAACATCATGGAAGAAGGGGATGGCAAAGCAAAGCTGCTTAGTTCACGGTAGATAGGAAGAAGAGCAGGGGAAGAGTGCTGGAGATGACGTGATGAGGTCATGATCATAAATGATCATGTCTGTCCTTTAATGTTGTGCATTGATATCATTTGTTTTAGGATTAACTTAGTCATTGTTGAATTGTAATTAAACGGTTGTTAATTAGACGCCAAGGCCATGCTTCCTTAACCCATGCAGACACAGCCAGAAATGTGCTCCACCACCACCCTGGGGTAGATCCCAAAGCTAATCAGGTTGAAATTCACCCTAACCACCGCACGTAGTTTCCTTGACCTGCACCAGACGTGACCGTGTAACTGAGCACAGAGAGCCAGGGAGAACTTAGTAAGAGAAGATTTCAGAAAAATAAAAAGGAAAGAGGAGCAAGAAATGAAAGACAAAATTATCTAGGACCTAGTTAATTAAAGAAAAAAAATCTCAGGCACTTGGCCTATTGTGGCCAAACATGCTGAAGGAATTCCAATTATAACTACACGTTAATTCCCTTTGTTCAGTCAACAGTTTTGAATGTCCATAAAATGTCAAGCATTATGTGAAGTGAAAGAGATTCAGAAGTGGAAAAAAAAAAGCTTTTGGAAAGTACAAAATACAACAAGAATATGAAGTAGGCAATTATACCATAAGGTAGAAAGCTCTATAATTGTAATAGCTATAATTCACACTCAGATGAGAGGAGAAAAAGTTCTCTATGGAGTACAGCAGATAAAACAAGACTTGGAGAATTGAGAAAGAGTAGAAATTACTACAACTAAGCTGAGCCCAGTGGAAGTTCAGGCAACTCTTATAGGTCATTCTAGGTAAAAGAAATAGTTAAGCAAAGTCAGAAAATAACAAAAAGCATAATGTTTCCTGGGTATTACAAATAGCTGTACAGTCTTCATGCTAGAGAATATATGGTCTTGTAAGTATCAGAGAAGAGTGAACTGTGTATCCTGCCACAATGCCGTCTTGACAGGTAAATCAGGTGAGAGTCCTTAATGTGAGGAACAACAGAACTAGTTATCCACACTCATTCAAGTCAAGACCATAATGCTACACAGTTCCTTCTGGGGTTCTGGCAATTACAAAAGCATCTCTACCAAAGGCAGATGACCTAAAAGCACAGGTGAGCTGTCCCTGCTTCCCCAGGCATAGATGACGGTGATTCATTAGCATAAAAGAAGCAACACATTTTCATTTTCGTTTCCATCACCCTCCTCCAGCTACGGTGACTTACAGAACCTTTAATCCCAACAACAGTTCTGCTAGGTAGGAATTATCTCCCTCCACTTTATGAAACATTAATAGGAAAAATGCTTTTAAGTCACTGCGACAGCTTCTTTCTTTGTTGCAGGCTACCACTGACATTCATCTCAGGAGCAGATACAGTCTAAATACCTCAGTAATGTGTCATTTTTAGTATTCATCAGAGGAGGCCATCAGAGCCTCATGTAACATGAGAGCTGCTCAGACAGAGAAAAGCTCCTGGAAAGGTCAGCAAAGTGGAGCCTGAGAAGAAGACACTAGCAAAGAAGAACTCACAACCAACCAACCACAGGCCTCTAAGAAATACGATGTCTGATATTGTTTTAAGCACTGTCCTTCAAATTAAAGTAATCCTCCCTCTCCTCCCTCTGTTATGCTCCAGAGATGAAAACAGTAACTTCCACTTATAGCATAAACTGAGAAAAAAAGACTGGACATAAATTAAAACAGCAATTGGAGTTTCAAACACAGAGAAAAGATCTAAGAGTTTACCAGTTGCACGTCTTTCCCCTGATCATCATCCTGTCCAAGCAATTGTCATAGTGAGTGCAATAGAAATTGTCCATTCCTCTTCACTGTAGAAAAAATTCCAGCTCCTGATCTTGCTCCAACTATTCATTTCTTCATGATGTCTAAGTGCTAGATGAATCAAGAAAAGAAAAAAACATCAAAACAAACAAAAATAACCACTGAATGTTTACTCTGATAAAACTCAATCTGCTGTGATGGTCACATATTCCCTTAAAGAAGAGTTAAGACTTTTAAAAAATTTATTGGTATACGTTTGCAATACACATAGTAATTACATTCATCTCAGGGAATTGGTACATATGCATATGCATCTCAATTATGTTTACTCTCCCTGGTGCATCCATCCTCTCTTCCTCCCTCTAGATCTGCTTTCCACTTCTCTTTTGCTCCACAAATTATTTATATTTTGAGTTTCACATATTGGAGAAATCACCCAATATTTAATGAGTCTGATTTATTTCTCTTAATGTTAAAGTCTCAATACCCATCCATTTTCCTACAAATGACTCATATGTGTTCTTCTTTATGGCTGAGTGCTACTCCATCATGTATATATACCATGTTTTCTGTAACCATTCATTGTCAATGGACATGTAAACTGCTTCCATAATTTAGCTATTGTGAGTTGGGTTACTATGAACATAGGCAAGCATATATCACCATAATATGATGACTTTAGCTCATGCAGGAACATATCCAGATTTTTACGTTTTGATTTAAATGAAAAAAGAATGAAAACGATGCTACAGAATTTCAAAAGAATAGGAGATGAACAATTGTTAATGTATTCTGTATTGTTGTCTTCAAAGTAGTTGTTCAGATTACAAGATATAGACATACAAAATCAAACAATGAGAACACAAACTGGTTTTTGATGAACTAATAAGAGATTAGTGGTATAGTTATCATAGATAGATAGATTCTTTTCCTTCTTTCTTTTCTCCTTTCCCCTGTCCCAGTTGTTCTTTCCTTTTGAGAAGTTTCTTCCCCTTTCACTTTCGCAATATCTATTGCACATTTTGGATCTTATTTACTCTTTCAGTTTTTTACACTAGGGAGATAATACGATGTTGACACATGCAAGTCGGATTTATTTCACTTATGAATATGGTCTCAAGTTGCATCCATTTGCCTATAAAATCCTCAAGTTTATTCTTCTTTAAGGCTGGGTGGTACTCCATTGTATAAAAATACCACCTCTTCTTTATCCATTCCATGGTTAATGGGCATTTGAATTGTTTCCAAGATTTAGCTGTTGTAAATTGTGCTGCTATAAACAGGATTACACATATGTTGCTGTGTGTGGTATGATGTTTTCAATTCTTCTGGGAAAATACCCAGAAGGGAAATAGCTGGGTCAAATGGAACCTCCAATCCTAGTTTTTTGAGGATTCTTCACACTGATTTCCACAGCAGTTGTACCAGTCTACACTCTAACAATGGAGAATTGTTCCTTTCCCCACAGCCCTGTCAGCATTTGTTATTGGTTGATTTCTTGATGTAACCTTTGTTTCTGAAGTAAAATGAAATTTCAGTGTTGTTTTAATTTGTATTTCATGAATGACCAGTTATGTTAAACATTTTTTTTATATATTTATCTGTCATTTGTATTTCTTCATCTGAGAAGTCCCTATTCCACTCAGATGCCCATTTTTTTAGGTTTTGTGGACAGAACCTCCATACGGATTTCCATAATGATTGTAAACATCTCAGTAGACAAAGTACAAATGGTCAACAAACACATGAAAACTGTTTGGCATCTTTAGCCATTATAGAAATGTAAATCATCAAAACAATAGTTGGATTCCACTTCATTCCCCTTAAGAATGGCTATTATCAAGGACTCAAAACACAAGTGCTATCAAGGTAGAGGGGGGAAAGGAACTCTTGGACATTGTTGGTATGAATGTATCACTGTAGTCAAAACTGGTTGTTTTCAAATTTCTGTCCTCATCTCCTGACCATTTTTAAAATGGCTTCAAGGTATAGCTCATTGGTATAACAACCATGTTTATGTGATCTACAGGTAAAAGGGTGTAGAAGTATACTCCTTGGGTGCCCAGAATGATAGTTCTTACCTCTGGCATTGGTGCTTGCCTTGCTGGTCTTCCTAGCTCAATTCATCAGCTAGTAGACCTTATAGCCTGATCGCTCTTAGGAGCTGTAATGTTCTCTGGGATAAATGCACCCCTACATGTTCTTCGAGAAAACTATCAAATTCATGTAGCTTCTACCCTTTATTCCCCTTCCCACATGCCATGCAGGCAATGAATCATCAAGCCAATATACAAAACATATAGGACACTAAAAGAGGAAAACCTCTCTCTCTCTCTCGTTTAAATTCCTACCAATTTCCATGTTTCAAAAATCCTGGGGTGTTTTTTGATTGTCAGATGCTCACTCACAATTTGTCCTTTTATTATATTCATTAACATGTCATCATTTTAATGTCTTGGGGGCAGATG
This sequence comes from Cuniculus paca, assembly GCA_004365215.1. NCBI lineage: Eukaryota > Metazoa > Chordata > Mammalia > Rodentia > Cuniculidae > Cuniculus > Cuniculus paca. The sequence continues at coordinate 8,308 of RJWT010021381.1, read as the reverse complement.
GATCCTTCAAGTAGAGGACAGTTAATTAACAGTCACACAAAACCTTTTAAAAATTTTCACTCTTTCTCTTATTTCAGGAGATCTCAATTAATAAACATTTGTTATGTGAAAATATGTGATTTGAATTGACACCAAATGTTATATAGAAAATGACAACAAACTTGCCAGATCTAACTGTTCATACTATTGGTAACAAAATACTGCAAAAAAGAAACATCTGTGATAAAGCACTTTTTGTGTTATTACAATTTTATATTTCAGAAATAAAAAGAGTCTATAATAATTTCAACAAGAAATTAGGGCATTAGGAGTTCAAGGTAGAAGTTTATGCTAAACTTTACAAGTCTAGACTTTGGCTTAAAACAAAACGAAAGAATCATTATTTTGTTCTTATTTTCTCCAAGGAGAAAAATAATCTTCAGTGCATAAAGTAAAAAAATTATGAAAGGCATTGAAAATTGATGTCCTTTAAATGAAAATGATTTCTGAGGTTTAGAAAATTTCCATTCCAGGGTATGGAAAGACATCTCAGTTGTAATTGAAATTCTACTGCCCATAATTTTGAGAAATATTGAATAATGGGAGAGGGAAGGTTTTAAGAATATGATTGTATCTGAGCTGCTCTTTTCACTTTTGCAGAAGTGAAAATGGTCTTCAAAGGAAAAAAAGCACAGGGACAAAATTGAGAAAGTAGAAATTAAAATTTAGCTAGTGTTGGTACATGGAGAAAGCTGTTAAAGAGAAGCTTGGCAAAGATTCAAATCAGATTCTGGGGAACTGTGGAATACAGGATAAGTATTTTAATGTTTTGGCCTTAAATCTGAGGAACACAGCCTTATATCCTTTATTATTATCCTATCAAAGGAATTCTGCTACCATCAAATGCATCAAATTTTGACATTCCATACCTGTGTGTCAGCCATCATTCCTTGGACTTTTAAACTCCATACACATGCTTTCTCCATCTCCTCCATAGAACTAGGGAACTAGAAGCAAGTATACATGTCCTAGGAAGGTGTGGAGAGGGTCTTAATAGCACTTTTGAAGATGAGGTGTATCAACTCAGCCATAGAGCAGAAAAAACCCTACAGAGTAGTGAGAACTCTACAGAGCAAAAGGGCTGAGAGACAGAGAAGACTGGCTAGGCTAATAAAGAGAAGTATGAAGGTATATCACAGAAGAAAAGCTGTATTTTACATTACCTACTTCCACTTAGTATAAAGTGCCCAAGGACAGAAAGCTGACTTACTACTTACAAAAAGAAATGACTATTTCCAACGATTTGATAGATTTTCCTGCCATGGCCAGTCATGCCCGTGCTCTTTACTTCCTTTATGTGACTCATGATGATTTCTGTGTTTTTTCCAAGGTAAGAAATCAGAATGTGCCTGTTAGACAATATATCTTTTCCATTGCCTTCCAAATTTTACAATCATGAGTGAAAATAGATTTCTCCATAGTTTATGTTCCCTTTTCCAAAGGCAGTAGAAATTTATATTCAATAATCACCTCTGTTTTTTCCCCTTCAAAGGGCAGAAGTGATGCTCTTGAGTATGAAAGAACAATGACAAAGTTTTGAATTTATACAGAAAGATTCTCACACTTCAGTCTTGCCTTATCAGATATGTTCTCCATATGCTTTAGAAACACCTTTTTTAATAAATACTATGCCGTTCAAATGCATTGGGTATTACACTGGGAATAATCCAGAAACTAAGTACACATTTATTCAATGGTTAATGGAGAAAGGTAGGCCCTGAATAGGAAGTATGTAAGGACTAAACACAGTACTGGTTGGTGTTTTCAACAGGGAAGAACAATTATGAAATTATTTACTATCTGAAATTAAAGACAAGCAATAAAGATAATTCACTTCATATTATTTGTAACTATATTTACAAAACAATCTTTCACTTCTGATCCCAGTTCTCACAGTATAAAAGGGATAGGATTTATAGTTAAACACTGAGGAATAGGGGGCTGGGGATGTAGCTCAGTGGTAGAGCTCTTGCCTTGTGTACACAAGGCCCTGGGTTCAATCCCCAGCACCCCCCCCAAGAAAAAGAACACTAAACAATAGTAAGTACAAGGTTGTGATCCCTAAAAAAAAAATAAGAGTAAAGAAGTTGGAGCCCTATGATTGTATCAGGCTGCTGCCTAGAATCAGTTTCTAGGCCACAGTACAAGAAACGAGAATGCAAAGTTGAAAGTACCACTATAGTGAAGAAAGAGAGATTGGATTTCAAGGAGATAAAAGCCACTAGAATTGCCATCTAGAATACCAGAGAGTGCTCTAGAGAGACCTTGGCTGAATAGTAATCTATTCATAAATAAGACAAAGCTGGACAAGACCAGGGAAATAACCCCTGAAAAGTATTAAGCAGAGGGCTCAAAATTGTTCATATTTTTTTACCACAATTGATATACCATGTAACACAGAGAGCAAGGTATAATATTCTGAGAATGATAACTTCATCGTAGTGGAGCTAAATTATCCCATTTTAAGGGTTTCTCTGCACCTACCCTAACAAAGCATACAATAAAGGTTTGAATTATCTAATTGTTTTAGAATAATATGACTTCATGTTAGAATAAATCCCAACATAATTTGGAAACACAACTGAATGTAGCAACCAAAAATATCTTATTTACAATGACCAATATTTAATAACAACATTACTAGCTATATAGAGAAATAGAACATAGGACTCATGACAAGAGAATAATCAGTAGAGTCAGAAAAAGAAATAACAGATCACATAAGTAGCATTGCAGTGTATGTATGTATGTAGCACTGGAGATTGAATCCAAGGACTTGCCACTAAGCTACATCCCTAATCTCCCTGTATTTTCTTAAAATCTGAAACAGGGTCTTCATAAGCCATTAAATTTCCAGGCTGCACTGGAGCTTGCAATTCTCCTGCCTCAGCCTCTCAGAATGCTAGAATTGCAGGTGCACACCACCCTACCCCACTTACAGTAAATTTAAATGTCTATTAGGAGTACTCTCCACAGGTTTTGGAAAGCAGAAAAAAAATAAATACAACGATGGGGAAAATCAATTACATAAAAAATTTATATCAATCTTCCGGAAATAAAGATAGCTGAAAAAATTACTACTGAAGATTAACAGCAGAAAAAGTACATCAAGAGAATCCATGAGTTGACTTGAAGATAACAACAGAAACTATCCAAATAAACTATCTAGAGATAAAAATAAGGAAGACATGAAGAAATCATTAGTAATTTATTGGATTATATCTAGTGGTTTAAAATAATGAGAAGAAAGAAAAGGAACAGAGAAAAAATTTTCAAGTAATATCTTTAAAAACTTCAAATCTGATGAAAAATATAAAACCTCATATGTAAGAATCTCAATAAATATAAAGTAAAATAAAGATAAAACACACAAAGCCCCATTGTAATGAAATTCCTGAATAGCAAAGTTAAGAAGAAAAAATTTCAAAGCACCTGGGGATGTGGCTTAGAGGTACAGAACTTGCCTAGCATGCTTGAGGCCTGAGGTTCAATTATCAGCATCAAAAAAATTTTTAAAAGATAAAACTATTCATTGCTGGCCAAAGTAGTACATGCCTGCAGTCCCAACTACTTGAGAGGCTGAAGTAGAATTGAGAATTTGGGGCCCAACTGAGTAACAGATAAAATAGCAAAACCCTCTCTAAGAAAGAAATAAAAAGCATCAGGGCTGATGTCAACGACTGCTTGCTCCAAGATACACTGAAAACAAGAAGGTATAAAAAATGAATCCAGTAATGGCTAGTTGACATAAAGAAGACCAATTTAAGATTAACTGGAATTAGTGGAAACTTGGAAGGCAAATATATATATATATATATCTCCTGTCCACAGTCATGATAGCAAAAACATTTTCCAAAAATCAGGAAAAAACTAAATGTATAGATAAGTGAAACATATAAAAGCCTAAATAGGGAGACACCAAGATGGAGTGGTAAGCAGCAGAGAAAGAGCCTCTCAGAACATCACCATCCAGATGCTAGAATATAGCAACATAGGGAAGGAAGTGGATCCCCTGAACTCAGTAAGGATCTGAGGCACGAATTGAAGCCCACACAGAGAGTGAAGGGAGAAACTTCAACAAAGAGGAAGGAGGTAGCTAGTGGCACCTTCTCCCTGAGACAGAACTCGCTGCATGAGAGGAGAAATTCAAATCTGTGGGCACACAGTAACTGCTGGCAACCCCAGAGGCCTCCACAGAGAGATGCTGCAGTGGAGGGGAGCAGTGGATGTGAAGGACTGCACTAGCTGGTGGTGAAGGCCAAGGGCTCAGTCCCCCTGCACAAGAGAGCTCTTGGCTGGGAATGATTCTTGGAGAGGATCCAGCTGAGCTCAAAACTTAGAGCAGCTGCTGGTTCCATCTAGTGGCTCCCAGCTGGGCTCAGGCCCACAGAAGATGTACTGACAGCTGTAGGCTTAATGAGTCTGGTCTCAGCCAGAAGGTGCAGGATCACTGAGATTATCCATTATTCCGCCAAAAAGCTACTGCAGGCTTTCTGGAACAGATCAGCATAAATCAGGACTCTTGTCTCCACACACTGTCTACCAATGATGGCAGAGACAAACCTGGAAGTGGACCTTTTTTCTCTCTCTCTTGTTTGTTTTTTGTTGTTGATGTTGTGGTTTTGTCTTTGTTTTCTCATCTTTTGGTTTTGTTTTTGTTTTTTTTTTTCTCCTTCATTGTGTGATCTTGTTTTTATATGAATTTGAATGTGATTTCTAGCCTCTTTGTGATTGTTCTGTTCTCTTCTTGTATCTCTTCCATCCATCTTTCCCTCCAGTCTTCTGCACTAGTTTACCAAAGTTAGCATGATCTGCCTTTGTCCCCAACCTTACTTTTAATCTCTTCCTCTTCTTCTACCTCTCTATTTTTTCCCCAATATCTTTTAAATTTTAGCCCCTGAGGGTAAAATTGATATGTTAATGACTTATATACTACATATAACTTTCTGATCTGTTTTAGATTTTGTTATATAACTACAAATCTAGTTCATATGGGTAAGCTGACAAATTAATGGTTTCCTCAGTGTGTCATTTTCTAGGATGTGATTGTTGCTACTATTATTGATGATGGTACCACTTTAGTCAAAAGTAACATAATTATTATAAGCAGCTGTTCTTCCTGGTATCCCAAGCCTGAGATTGACTAAAGGTCATAGAAAATACTGTGGCACAGTTCCAAAGAACCAAAGGCTGGGCCAAACAGGCAGCAACTTCTCATCCCCCAACAAATTGGAGATGTGGGATCTTGCAACACACTCAAAACCCAAAAACCAGTTATACTTGGAAGATACCTCAGAGAAGTAGTCATTTCCTAAGGGTTCTCCATGCAAGCAATAAAGCAACCCACCACTGGGAATTTAAAAGCATAATCCCAGAAATTAAACTAAAAAAAGAAAAGAAAATGAGAAGATACTTAAACATGATACAACCCCAGATGTTCAGTTCACCAAAGGCAAACCCAGGGGACATTGAGGTAGGACAATCTAAAAGTCACCCGCCTGACCTCTCTGAAGTGGTAACAACAAAGCAATGGAATGGGGCTCTAGAAAAAGTCAAATCAGAAATAATTTCTCAGATAACTGCTGAGATGGTGTCCATAAAAAAAAAAAACCATGTTTACTGACTCTAGACCAGATACAAACAAACAAAACAAAAATAGAGAAGCTTAAGAAAATTGTGGAAGCCATGAATTCTCAGCATAGGAAAGAAATGAAATCCATTAGGCAGATTCAGGCAGATATCCAGAAGAATAAAAATTCCATTGAAAATATCCATAGCAGATTAAGCCAATGTGAGGACAGGACCTCAGATACAGAAGACAGGCTTGTGGTTAGCAATTATGAAAGAAAGATTCCTTAAAAATAACAAGGGACCATGAGAAATCAATCCAGCCAACTGGTAGATGAGGCAAAGAAAAATAAGTTAAGACTGATTGAAGTTAATTAAAAAACAGGAGATAGCACAAATGATATAAAAAACCTGTTCACATATATCATGGCAAAAAAACTTCCCTGTTAGGGAAAAAGAATTTGACATACAGATAAGTGAGGTATATAGAACTCCAATTAACCATGATAAAAAAAAATCTACACCCAGGCATATCATAATCAAGATTCCAGAAATTCAACACAAGAATAGAATCTTAAAACCTATTAGGGAAAAGAAACAAATCACCTATAAAGGAAGCCCCCAGGAATCACAGATGACTTCTCAGCACACTCTCAAGTCAAGGAGAGCTTACAGTGAAGTATTTGAAATTCTAAAGGAAAACAACCTTCAACCCAGACTGATGTACCCCAACAAAACTATCTTTCAAAACTGGAGAAATTAGATAGTTTCATGACAAAGAACATCTGAGGAAATTTATGAGCACCAAACCAGCACTCTAAAATGTTTTGAAGGACATTCTATAAATAACAAGGACTACAACTCAACCCCAACAGAAGGAATCTTCCTTGTGAGGCAAACAATTAAACAGAGGCAGTGAAAAAAAGGGGAGGTAGCCAACAACAGGAAAATAACATGACAAGGATAAGTCAATACATATCAGTTATAACCATCAATGTTAATGGTCTCAATTCACCAATCAAAAGACACAGACTGGAAGAATGGATCAAGCAGTAAGATCCAACAATATGTTGATTACAAAAAAATACATTTAATTAAAAAAAAACCTAGACTGAAAGTTAAAAGATAGAAAACATTCTGTTCTATGGAACAAGAACCCAGAAAAAAAGCAAGAGTAGCTATTCTATTTGCAGACAAAGTGAATTTCAAGCCAAGACTGATTAAGAGAGATAAAGAAGGTCACTACATCTTTGTAAAGGGAACAAAGCAGAATACACACACACACACACACACACACACACACGCACACATATATGCAACAAATACCAGTGCACCAAAGTATATAAAACAAATATTAACAGACATTAAAAATCAAATAAGCACTAATACAATTGTGTTGGAGGATCTCAATACCCACTGTCATAAAAAGATAGATCAACTAGAGAAAAAAATCAACAATGAAATTGAACCAAACTTTTAAACAAATGGACTTTGTAAATGTCTAGAGTGGTCCTCCCCACACCAGAGTACACATTCTTCTCAGCTGCACACAAACGTTCTCCAAAATAGATCATGTACTAGCTCATAACATGCTTAAGTAAATGCAAAGCAATTAAAATTATCCTATGTAGATTATCAGATCATAGTGCAATAAAATTGGAAATCAATGGAGAATAAAACCATAGGAACTTCATAAACATGAAAATTAGATATCACCCCCTTGAACAACCAATGGGTCGCAGATGAAATTAAAGAAGAAATTAGACAGTTTCTACAATTAAGTGTGAGACACCCTTGGGAGACAGGCCTGGAGAGGGTGAGAGTTAGACAGAGATCAACTGAAATTCCCTGAGCTGCTCAAACTCAGACCAGGGAGATCAGATGCCCTGTATTCTGTGTTGGCAGGCCAGATTAGGCAGATGCAACACTCAGAGGGACTGATGTGAAGGAGATGGCATTGAGTCCAGTGGTCTGCTTGAGCTTTTGTGCCACTGCCTACATCCAAGAGAAACTATTGGTTTGATTTACAATCAGTTATTATCTGAGCTGCCTAAGTGTCCACATTAGAATCATAGACCGCTTTGCTCTGCTTAAGGGTAGTTCATGAGTGGTTTTTAGGGTTTGTCAGTAGCCAGTTTATATTTGGCACCATATTGTCACTGAATTTACTACTAGAGCCAAGGTGACACAGTTGGTACTGTCAATTGGTTTTCTCTGTGTGCCAGTATCTGCATTGCTTGGGGTTCACAAACAGTACTGTGGGTCATTCCCAAAGAACCAGGCAATAGACCAAAGCTGCTTACCCCAGCGTGCACACACACACACAAAATAAATAAATAAGTTAGTAGAGACATGAGAAAAAAGGCAACAGTTCTGCCCCCGGAGTCGGCGGCAGTGGCAGCTGAGGAGCTGAGTGGCGTCCAGGCATGCAGGGGGGACGCGGGCTGCACCCTGGCAGACGCTCTGCAATGAGACAGTAAATGCATCCCCCATGCACCACGATAGGGTAACGTCTGGACTGGACTCCTGGCCCCTTGGTTGCTTGGCTGCCCACAAGTTCCTGGATCAACTTGTTGAAGACCAAGCTAAAGATGGCAGAACAGTAAGCAGCAAAGTAAACAGTCTCTCTGAGAGAAACAGTTCAGATGCTGGAATATCACATCATGGAGAGGACAAGAAGGAAGGAAGTGGGTCCCCTGAA
>RJWT010021380.1:0-17599 GCA_004365215.1 Cuniculus paca | reverse complement strand
TCTGAGGTGGGGTACACAGCCAGCAGCAGGAAGTGTGGGGTTCATGCCCAACACCACCCCAAAGCAAGCACATTCCATGGCAGCAGGGATCTGTTATTTGCTGGAACAGCACTGGCAAAGCTGCAAACAAGTCTTTATGCCTGCTAGGAAATATTTACTAGGTGCTGGTATGCAGCAGCATAAATTTCCAGCAAATACCACGTAAGGAATCTGGGTTTTAAGAATAATGTCAGACCTAAATAATTACACAATTTCCTAAGTTCTTCTCAGTTTCGGGATGTGTATAACCATAATGAAGTATACTTCTGGGTCATTTTCTTTTTGTTTTTCACCACACAAAATAAAACAAATTCAACTTTTATTTTAAAATAGAATTTATTGAATTGAATACTACAATGAATTCAATACATTAAAAAACTTTTTCTTGTCAGTATTGGCACATTGTTAGTAAAGCACTGCTAAATTAACACTTGAAAATAGTTTAAACTTGAAATCATGTTCCATTAAAAAATAAAGCCTCGTAGTTATAAAAGAATTTATACTAACTTGTGTATCAAAGTATCTAAAAAATCCCATGCTTAAAGGAAACATCTAAAAAAATAAAAAGGTAAAAATCCAATCATTTATTTTAAAAAGGTCCTCATTTGAGCAAAATAAAACCAAAGGTAAAACAAAAATGGCAAGAACTAATTTATACTAACTTGTCCTACTGGAAAATATCCTAAACAAACTTTAGATATTAACAAAAAGACCTATATTCATAGGAGTAGAACACCTGTTTATGATACTTTTTATGCCTAATCAAGGAACCACATGATGACAAAATGCTGTCTTTTAGTTGCCTCTTACTTGCCAAGAATAAAGGTGACCTTAGAAGTTTGCTTTAAAAATAATTTGTTCTCTAATGAACATTTTCAAATACCAAGGCTGTCTTAAAGAAACATTAAGCATGGAAATTTAATTTATACTCTATATATTACTCTGTCAATTTTTTAAAAAACTCTAAACATAGTATTCTAACACAGTAGAGAAACATATGCCAAAGAGGTGAATAATTTGATTCAGATCCCTTGAATCCAGAGTAGTTTTCTTCCAGAAAACATAAAGTGATTTATATTCAGTATTTTACTAACCCTACCCCCTTTAGAATTATCCTCTGAAGTGAATAGGGCACTAACAATTTAACTGTAGAACTGCTCATTTAGCATCATCTTGAGTAAGCTTAGCCTTTTTTCTTCTTAGTGGAAACTATAAAGCCTCTTCAAACTGGTGTATCCCCCTAGCTTGAGATACAATTCTGAGGTTTCTGAAATTTCATTAGCTGAGAGCAGGCTAAAATTTTAGAGATCAAGCTTAAGTAAATCAGTTCAAGTATTTGTAGTCCAATATAAAAATAAGCTTTTTGTTGATATCTAAAGCAGAAATTGAGCAAAGGAAACTGAAAAGCTCATTTGTACTTATTACAAACATATCATTCCACCAAAATCTCTATGGATATGTATCTAAAATGTACAAATGAAAATATCATATGGACCAAAAGTTTCTTCTTTAAAAAGAGTAGTAAGTTGCAGGCTCAACTGACAAGGAATTGATAATCTTTAAAAAAAAAAATCTACAAGCTGGGGGAAAAAAACCACAATGTGTTAGGGTATCGAGGTCTTTCTTCACAAGCCTCTTATTTTTGCAGAACTAAACTGATGGAAAAATTATGTACATTATAATTTGAGATATTTAGTGATTTCTATTTGACAAGTCAAAAAATGTTCATAGGGACTTTCTAGGAAGTAATTCCTTTTTTTCAATATTAATAAATACAATGTATTTTGGTGTTTTTAAGACATGTTTAAGAAAAATTCAGCTTGTCTTCAAGTTATTGATAGTAAACATGGAAGAGTTAAATTTTCATCTTCCCTATTCTTTGTTCATTTTGACTCCCAACATAAAATATTGCTATACTTTAATTTCTATAAATAACTATTTTTTACTAGGTTACTAGAAGGATTAGTTAAGTATAATATGAAGTTGATATTGAGGATTCACTCTAGGAATTTCATTTATTATTACGTGTTTCTATTTAATCAGTACATTTTTTCTCTTGGTGGTGCTGGGGATCAAACCTAGGGTCTTGTGCACACTGGGCTCTGGGACCCAAGAGTTAACCCTCAGCCCACCAGTAAGAGTTTAACAGCAAACTAGACCAAGGTAGACTTCTCTGATAACTAATGGTTGGATGAAGTTGAATCTGTACCAAGTAACTCCGATTTCTAGATATAATAGTTAATGTTTGCATGCAGTAAAACCTGAAATCTAGGATAAGAAATATCAGTTATTAATGAAACAAAATTATTTTGAGAAATTGTCCTATTTCATTGTAGTTGAGACAAAAAAAAAAGCCAGCAACTACAACATTCTTCATAAAAGGCAACTGATTGGGGCTTTTGACTATCATAAAGCTTAGATGAGAGTGCAGATAATTTTACTAAAAGAGCTTTATTTTGGCAAGTATACTACTGACTTTATAAATGAAAATACAGTTGAAGTTTTAAAATGGCACTTAATCTTTTCTATCAGAGATTGCCAAATAAATTAGATTCTTTGGAAAAACTTCAAACTTTACATAATGAAAGAAAATTAAGATTAACTCCTGCTTATCAGGACGTTATCTGCCATAGGCAGAATGACCCACAACTGTAACTATTTGCAATTTACTCTGCAAAAGTTAACAATTAAAAAAAAGCATCTAATGATAAATTTAGTTCAAACATCAAAGGTCTGTCTCATTCATTTTAAAAAGCATTAGGGTTTTTTTTGTTTTTTTGTTGGTAGCGGGCATCAAACTCATGACCTTGTGCTTGGTAGGCTGGCGCTTAAGCCACTGAGCTAAACCCCGGCCCCTAGCATTAGGTTTTTTTGCTTTGTTTTCTTGGTCCTAGGGATTAAACCCAGAGCTTTTCCTATGGGTCACATGCCAAGCCTTTTTCAGGGTCTAAATTACTAATTTGCCCAGGCTGGGCTTGTATTTGAGATTCTCCTGCCTCAACTTCCCAGAGTGCCAGGATTATAGAGATGTACTACTACACAGGTTTATTTATTTATTTATTTTTTTGTTTTTGCACTAGGGATTGAACTCAGGGCCTCTGAGTTCTCTCTCTCTCTCTCTCTCCCTCCCTCTCTCTCTGTTTTCCTTCTTTCCTTCCTTTTTTTCCCCAATTGTTTTTTTTTTTTTAAGTACATTGAGACACAGTCTCACTAAATTGCCTTGGCTAGGCTCAAACTTGTAATCCTTTTGCCTTTGCCTCCCAGAGTGGTGGGATTACAGGCATGTGGCACCATACCTGGGTATTTTTAATCTTTTAGTAAGATGAGTTGGCCTTAAGATGAAAGAGTACACTCGTTCACATATTTTGTGCATTTTTTACACAGGTATGCAAAATCCTGCTGCTTCTGCAATCACCTGCCATTTGGGACTTTCTTAGAGAAAGTAAAAGAAAATGAAAAGATAACTTCATCTCTGACTTCAGGGATAATGATTAAGGCCACTCTTAAGATTTTTGCAAAGCATGAGAAAAGAGCTTTGCAAAAATGGAAGTTACCAGCACGATTAACTGGTCTCCTGTGCTTAGTCTGTAGATGAGAAAATGGATCTCACGGTCCCTGTGTGCTTTACAGATCAGGAAATCACCTTCCTTGTGGTTCACAGCAGTGGCTCACAGGGAAAGGAGTGGAGGTGAGGGGAAGATGACAAGGATGGGAAATTGTTAAGGATGTTACTCTCAAACAATGAGCCATAAACATTAATATATTATTTGATCCAAAAAAATTTTTTAAAAGATCAATAGAATCAAATTTCAAAGTTGAGAAATACCAAAGTAAAATTGAAAGTACAGAAATCGACACTGTATCTTCAAGAAAATGGTGGTTTAGCCGGGCATGGTGGCATGAGCCTGAAATCCTAGCACTCAGGAGGCTGAGGCAGGAGGATCGCTGTGAGTTTGAAGCCAGCCTGGGCTACACAGTGAGTCCAAGGTCAGCCTGAACTGCATGGTAAGACCCTTTCTCAAAAAGACCAAAAAAAAAAGAGAGAAAAGGGTGGTTGACTGAACCAAATGTTAGCTCCTGTGTCCTCTTGTGATGAGTTCTGTATGCTTCTCTATATCTGAAAAAATATTTGAACATAGTACATCTGAATAATTTAGCTTCTCAAGTTTAAAAAAATAGTTGTAACTTTTAAAAACATATTACAAAAATCTTTAATTTATTCCCAAATTATGTATTTACAAAGCTCTGCATGACATAAGGTACAAACCTTCCCTGTTGAACAGCTGCCTTCTTGCATGGTCTTAAAAAGTCATTCCTCGAGAGGAGACATGACCGGCATAACTCTAATAAAAAATCTGTGCAGAAACGTTTTGACAGCTACACTTTGATCTGTCATTAGAGCTAAAGGAAATGTGTTTCAGTAAGGAAAGTACAAGGGTGGGCCAAGGAATTTTTTAAAATATATAGTGTATATAATACGTTTTAGCAATACACAGATTATATGCTTTTATTTAATGTGAAGGCACAATTTTAAGATAATTAAAAGCAAATGCATTTTAATTATTTATAATTATCAGTACCAGCTTGTAGAAATATATATTTGCAAACATGCCACTGAAAATGCTTTTAGAATGTCAATTCAAAAGTTGATTTAAAAAGTCAAACTCTACTGGTAGAAAATCAAAAACATGTTATTGCAGGTGTACGCAGTATTACTGCTGGGCAATTGGCTCATCAGTAGTCACTGGGTTTTCTTCATTTGTTGGATAGTCCAGATGGTTCATCATCTAGGAATAAATAAAAGATGTCAGAAAAATGCAAATTTTCAACTTGACCTTGATATTCACTAATTTAGCAAGAGGATTCCCGACTTTATCAAAGATGCAGAATGTCATAATTACCCTGACACGCACCAATAAGAGGAATCATTCCATGTGAGTTGTTTCTAATTTTAAAACCCTAAGGCAGTGGGATTAGATTCTGCAGCAGCCTCCAGAGAGCTGTTTCACTCTGGGTGGGCAGGAAGCTTCCGCTTTTGCTGACTTCCAGTGAACAGCGAGTTGCCTCTGTTAAATGTCACTGGGACTTCTAATTATTTTTAGAAGTCACAAGCTGTAGGTGAAGAACCTACAGAGATACCCGGAGTGACTGTGCTTGCTTCTTTTTGAGCAGTGTTCTGCTTTGGCATCGTGCTTCTTCGGGGATATCTGGCCAGGGCAATACTGAACTTTCCTGGAAACCTTATCGTGTGACTTGGGGTCAGTTTTACAGGAAAGGCTGAGAGACTCCAGGTCAAACACTGAAGTAGTTCAGCGAAGTCTCCATTTTAGGGCAGGAAATGGGGGACAGTTTGTCCATTAAGAACAGCTGCTGTGGCGGGAAGAAGCAGGCAGGCCACAGCAGTGGGTCAAAGACTAGGCGAGGCAGGATGAGGTGGAAATCAGGTAAGGGGAGGCAAAGACTCTGAAAGTCGAGCAATGGCCCTGGGCCAGCGCGGAGTGACGGGGGAGACGTGGGGGGCTGCCGGAGGCAGGGCATGGGCGGCTCTTGTCCTGGGTTGAGCTGGTGAGAACCCTGTCTGTCCCCCTCAGCCCCATCCTCTCCAAAGCTTTGTTAGTCTCCATTTCCAGAATGGCCTTCTCTACTCCCAGCTCAAAATCTGCCTTATCCAAGCAAAACTCGAAGCAATTAAGTCCTCCGTGTGAAGTCAGGGCCACTTTTTCCTGTCTTTTTTGGACTTTAAGCACGCCCATTCTCCCTGCTGGGTAGGTATGTGTGCCTCTCTTCAGTGTTCAAACTCACAGTGCTTTTAACAGATGTTATATATACGTATATATGCCATGCTCGGTTAGTTCATCCTAAGGTACTGTGGGGAGCAGCGAAGCTGGAGATCAATCACACATGCAGGGAAGGAGCAAGACCAGCCTCAAGAGCAAAGGCACCTGAGGCAGCCACATAAATAAGCTGCTGCAGTTTCAAGAACAGTGTCCTAGGAAAGCCACACGGATAATCTATCAGGTGGAGGGTTTCCCATGCCAGTCAACCTCCTGAGTGTATAAACAAACATGCTGCAGCCACTGGGGCTCTTCCTCCTCCTCCTTCCTTCCGTTCCGTCAGGAGAGAGGGCTCCATCTGGCCTTAGTTTTCTACATTCTGATTCTTGTCCTTTTTTCTCTATCCTCTCAGTCCTCACCCTGGGCACATCGAGAGCTGTGCAGGATGTGGCATTTGGCGCCTGAACGGGGACCCAGGGAACAAGGAAATGCAAGAGATAGCAGGTAAGAGGAGACCTCTAGCTGTGTGCACACTAAAAAGAGAAAAATAGGCTCTAGAGAAGCCAAAGACAAAAACGGGCTAAGGCTAAAGAGAAAAATGGGCTCCTTAGAGCCAAAGAAGCAAAACAGGCTCATGAGGAACAAAAGGGAGAGGTGGACTGATTTTATCAGGTGTTAAACACGAGGTAAGTAGGTTCCCAAGAGCAACAGACGTATATCCAAATCCTCATTCTATTATGGATTCCTGTACTTACTTTTTTTGTGTGGACCTGGATCAGGGAGTGTCTCGAAGGTTGTGTGCCTGTTGAGACGACCACAGAGGATGTGGCTCTGAGCACAATTTTAAAATTAAGTCCTGAACAGAAAAAAGATGGCAGAGCAACAGCCCCTCCCCCATAGAGCTTGAACCCTCTCACTTTGCTCACTCAGATAAAGAAGGGGCTGCGGAGGACGATGAAGAAATAGCTAAAGCATGTTTCAGTCCGGGGGATTATTTATTGTAGAAGGGAAACTCTTCTGATTTCTATGTGGATCAGGCTGCCCCCACAGCCGGCTCAGCACAGCACAGGGCAGCAGGAGGAAGGGGTGTGGGTTGAGCAGAGGGGCCCCACACTCTGGTGCTAGGTGGACGCGGCTGGGATGCCCCAGCCACCCCTGTGCCTACACACCCACCTGCCACGGCCTCCTGCAGCCCATGCTCTGCTCAAAGCTGTGAGAGTCACCAAGCCCAAATCAGAGGAGGGAAAAGCCAGGGGAAAACAGCAGCCGTGGCTGCAGAGGCGATGACTGCAGCGTCCTCTAGGAGGGGGTGCCAGCAAAGCCGACCTGGGGACGGAGCCTGTCCCTGGCAGCGAGGCAGGCACTGACTCCCTCCTGGTCACCACCACCAAAGTGCTGGTGCTCAATGGCAAGGCTGAGGGACAACAGTCCTCCCCTTGGGCCAATAAGCCTGAACAGGGGAGCTCGCCCAAAGCCCCGAGGCAACAGGGCGGGAGCCACTGCCACAGCTGGAGGGGGAAGTGGCAAGTGGGAGCCCCAGGTGCCCAAATACAGGCTATGAGTTTTTCTTCTGTTCAAAAGACTGAATTGCAGGCTGTTACATGGGCCTTACAAGATCATTCATCCGCTCCAATCGACCTCTTGTGATAGTGCTGATGTTTGTGGTACGACATGCCACATTGAAACTGCCACCATTCACACTAACCGGGAAGATCTTTTTCATTTTTTTCACACTCCAATTTGCCATTCGGGAATGCCATGTCCCCTGTCTTATCAGTCATTTATGGTCCATTCCCAATTGCCAGGGCGTCTAAGGGAAATGCTACTACTGACAGATTGCTGGTTACTGTCACTGTTGATCCCTTAGATAACGTTCAACGGGCTTCTGCCTCCCATACCACCTTCCATCAGAATGATTCTGCATTGTGCGAACAATTCCTTTTAACTGGGGAACAGTCTCCACAAATCACTGAACAATGTTCCTCACGCAGACACATCTTCCCTCACTCCCTGTGGGTGTTAATCCCTGCGGGTTTCACCCAATCATCCCTGGCAAATGGATGTCACTCACATTCCTGAGTTTGGCTCTCTACGCTGGGTCCACATTTCAGTGGATACTTAGGATTTATTTTTCCTTCTGCCCCAACATATCACTACTTGGATGCCTTTAGCACCCCTGGCTGCCCAGGGGCATTTAAGACAGACGATGGACCAGCTTACATGAGTGCTGTCTTCCAAACATTCTGTAAAACTTTTCACATTTCCCTTCCTACAGGAATTCTTTAAAACCCTCAAGGTCAAGGAGTTGTTGAATGTGCTCACTGTACACTCAAAATTCAAATACAAAAACAGAAGGGGCAATCCTTCACTACCAAATTCCCACCTCGTAAAAGACTTCACTTGGCAGTGTACACTATTAACTTTTTAAATCCTACTAGGGATGGGACTACAGTAGCGGAAACACAATTCAATCAGGTAAAAGAAAAGAGGCTGGGAGGGCTCCTTTGGGAAGATCTTCAGACTGGAAGGACCCAGCCCACTACTCACTTGGGGTGAGGGTATGCTTGGGTCTTTCTGGAGAACCCTAAACAGCCTACCTGGGTGACAAAGCGTGCTGTCCAGCTGTATCATGGACCCAGACCTGGAGATAAAGGCAGGTTCCACCTCTCAAGAAGCTGATGCTCAGTCCTGGAGCAGCGATGCCTCAGAGACTGCTCCACAGCCAACAGACAAAGATGGGGCTAGACCTGACTGGGGTCAATTAAAGAAATTGACCCAGGATGCCCAGGAGTTGGTAACAAAAAATGGGAAAAGAAGACCTGAGTAGGTGACAGAGTGTATCTAGACAACTGAAAGAAAGGAACATGAAAATTGCCAGTATTCTCAAGATAAAATGAAATACAAAATTATATGTTAATTATAGATAGATTTCATTCCTTCCAAATTTTCTTGCAAGAGATCTCTGCTAATTGACCTACAAAAAATTCTGATTAGTCTATTAACAAACTTTCAGAATTATGAAAGTTACTATAATTTGATTTGGCCAAAAAACATTTTGAGTGCATTCTAAGTGTGCAAGCTGATTGTCCTTGTATCTGTTTATTTATCAGCTGTTTTTTGTTTGAGCTCAACAATTTTCTTTTTTCTTCTTTCTTTCCTTTTTGCATTTTTGGGTTTTTGAAGCATTTGTCTGATATGCTTTCACCTGGGCTGGAAGCGTATCAGCTGGTCAAAATGATGCTAGAATTGGTTGTGTAAATGTAATGTATATTGTTGCTTACGTATTATGACTTGAGAGTCCCTCATTGTTCAAAAATAATGTGTTAAATGTTGTGATTGCATTTTCATAAGTCATCAAAAAATTAAGATAATTAAACAAAAATCCCTTGGGGTGTGGAAAGACTATTGGACAGGACTTCTACTGATGACTAAGGAAGCAGCTGCCTAGATAATTAACCAGTCTTTGTTCATTAATGGGAAGTCCCAATAATTTTATACCCTTATGGAAGATACCTTCAATAAAGTGGTCATCGGCAAAAGGCTAAGTTTTCTAGAAATAATAAAATAAGGTTTTCTTACAAAAGATGCTCTTGGTACATAAGTAAATTAAAAAAGGTTTTCACGCAAGTATGACAAATCATTGTTAATCTCATGCTGTATTAAATGTATTCAAGTCTTCCAGGTGTATCATCTTCTAAAATGTAAAACTGGGATTGTTTATGGTGATAGATCTTCTCTTTCAGATTCACACATTTGCCTTTCTTTTGTGCTCCAATTAATTGTGATAGGAGGTTTATGTCAAGCCAACATGAGGCCACCAGTCAGTAATAATAACAAAAATTTACGTGATGTATATGCTATATATATGCCATTATACTTAGAGATGCCTGGACATTAAGCAGTCCAGACAAAGTCACAAATTTCTTCAGTAAAATCTCATTAAAGGTCAACGAGTTAGCTAAAAATTTCTTATTATCACATAGAGATGACTGATTAAAAGAGTTATACTATGTCATAATGGAAATTTAAGTATGTCACAAAAATGTCACCATGATTGTTATACTACAATATTATGTATGGCTTTGATTTGAAATTTTCTGTGTAAAATTATATAATTGTTGCCTGCTAGCATTCTACAGAGATTAAACCATTAGAACATCCATAGTTGTTAGACAATAACAGGTCTATTTTATGTTCCAAGGTGCATGATATTCAGATAAAATAGTAATATGAAGCTCACTGCCCCCATCACAAAATGTTGTCTTAATCTTCTCTTTTGGATTTTCAACAACTAAAGTATGGAGACCAAAAACCAGAAAGATAGATGGGCTAAGAGGACAGCCAATATTTTGGCCCCAGTTCTCAAAGATCAATGAGGACCCAGGACATGAGGGAACCTTTTCAGTGACATCCTGCAACTCTGGTGAGTTCTACAAACTCCTGATCAAGAAGCCTATAGGGCCACAGAGAACAAACGTCTACGGTGTATAGTATGCGTTAGGAGAGTCACCAGGAGAAACTGGTCTCCCAAGCTTTCACAGAAAACAACTTGGTCAAGCAATGACTGTGACCATCCAGGCGGCTGACACTGACTGAAGAACTAGAGGTGCTATGGTTCCAAGGTAAATCCTGAGGAGACTTAACTGACCTTGATAAACAGCAAAAATGGAGCATACTGGTCTCACCTTAATTTGGTCTTGAACATCCAGCAGAAACGTATAACCACGAGAAGTATAAAACAGTTGTCAACTACACTAGTAACTGATCACTGTTCTGGGATAATGTACTGTATAGAATTGCCACATGCAGGGACTTAAAATCTTTGACTGGAAATCTTTAGCCGAAATGGAGCAAGTTCATCTACAATTAAAAAGGCTCAAAAATAAAGAGGTCTCCCACAGAATCCTCTAAACATAGCTCCTCCAACTCCAACTGACCACCCACTGCTAATAAACTACAAAACAGAAAAAGGGGAGATGTGGGGAGTGGCTGAAGCTGAAGATCAATCACGCATGCAGGGCCGGACCAAGGTCAGCCTCAAGAACACAAAACGCCTGAGGCAAGTCCCATGCCGAGCTGCTCTAGTCTCAAGACACTGGGTGCCTGAGGGAAGCCACGCGGATAAACTATTACGTAGAGGGGTTTCACGTGACATGCAAGCTCCTGAGTGTATGAATAAAAGCACTGCAACTGTTGGGACCGCTCCTCCTTCCCCTCCTTTCTTCTTCCTTCTTTTCCATCAGGGGAGGGGGCTCCATCTGGCCTGTTTTATGTATTCTAACTCGTCCTTTTTTCTCCATCCCCTCACTGTCCTCACCCTGGGAACTTTGAGAGTTTCACAGGAATCAGCAAGGAACAGCTACAATGCTCCAGCCTATACTCACTGACTGCCAGATGCTTGCTGCATTTGTGTGAGTGCGCTTCCTAATTATGTTTTGCAGTCCTCGTAAGATTATCATGATTGTCATATGCTACTTTAAGTGAAGTACTTTTAAAACATTAAACTAGCCAAGCATGATGGTGTATGCTGTATTCCAGCACTCAGGAGGCTGAGGCAGGAGGATTGGCACAAGTTTGATGCCAGCCTGGGATACACAGTGAATTCAAGGCCAGCCTGAACTGCATAGTGAGACCCTGTCTCAGAAAGGGAAAAAAAAGAAAATAATAATAATATATATACATATAAACACTGAATTAAACTTATATCTCTACAGTCTTTATAAAGTCATTTAAGTACCAAAGTTTTTGCTATTACTTTGAGGTAATCAAACATAAAACAAACTATGTAAAATAAAGTGAGAGACCAGGCATGGTGGTGCACACCTGTAATCCTAGCACTCTAGGAGGTTGAGGCAGGAAGACTGTAAGTTTGAGGGCAGCCTGGGCAAATTTAGGAAGCCCCTGGCTCAAAATAAAAAATGAAAAAGGGAGTGGGATGTAGAATACTCTGGGTTCAATCCCCAGTAAAGAAAATGTTGAAGTTGAGCTTTCCTAATCCAAAAACCCGAAGTATGGAATACTCTAAAACCCAAGTTTTTTGAGTGACAACCTCACGCAGGTAGAAAATTCCACATCTGACCTTGTGGAGTTAAAGAATCAAAATGCAGGTACACGGGAGGGACTTCGCAAAATCACCTGAAAGCTGACCTAAGAGGCAGTCGTTTTGAAACCTGAATGAATTTCATATTCTGGCTGGGTCTCACCCCAGGACACTTCATTATGCAGAGGCATCACCTCCCAGATCCAAAGCGGAGAACACGGGAGCCCGAAACACTGGCTCCTGAGCATGGTGGACAAGGTCTGCATGACCTGGCAATGTCTTTAGTGTTGGTGGTGGCACTGGCAGTCTTTCTATGCTGTTTTTCAGTGGGCAAGCTGTCCCTCCTTTCTTACCGTAAGATGCAGACTTCACAGAAATACTTGAGCATTTGATTTGGAGTCTTTGAGCCTTTTCTGTAAATTTCTCTGATGGAAAGTAGCAACGTTTTTGTACAACTCATTAAAATACTACAAATTTGGAAATCATAATTGTAAATTCTTTTCTACAGCCCATGGCTAGTTGCACTGTATTTCTCTGACCTTTCATTCTGCAGGGTTTCAACAGCTGCAGTACTCAGTTCCACTGATTTGATTTTCCAGTAAGCTTTAGTTTTAATTAGAGTGGAATAAATAAATAAGAATTTTTTTTTTTTTGGCGGCACCAGGGATTGAACTCACGACCTTGCGCTTGCCAGGCAGGCCCTGAGCTAGATCCTTGGCCCAGGATTTTTTTCGTTTGAGAGAAACATCAAGCAGAGTCATAATTACTTTGACAGACTAATACATCATTTGATGTAACTTCTTCGTTTTGAAAATTCAATTTCGTTTTATAGACAAGGAGACAAGAGCCCTCAGAGATTAAATAAGTTGCCTGAATGTTAACTTGCCTAAACACTATAATAGCCAGGCATGGTGGTGCATGCCTGTAATCCTAGCACTCAGGAGGCTGAGGCAGGGGGATTGCCCTGAGCTCAAGGCCAGCCTGGGCTGCACAATGAGTTCAAGGCCAGTGTGAACTACACAGCGAGATCCTGTCTCAAAATCCCCCCAAACCCCACTAGAATGTATTTTCCCTCACAAATAATAGCAAACTGAACTAAATTTGACTTTAAAGGCTGGACACACACAATAAGAGTTTTCTTCTCCACATGAACAGGGAAATAATTTCATGAAGGCATTATATTATATGGCTTTCAAAACTGCTAGTTTTCTGGAAAAATGGACTTTCTCCAGACAATAACTTTTATTCTTTTTTTTTTTTTTTTTTTTTTTTTTGCAGCACTAGGGATTGAACTCACAACCTCACACTTGCCAGGCAGGTACTTAGGCCACTGAGCTAAATCCCCAGCATGACAATAATTTTTAATGCTTTGTGACTAAATTGTCTGAAATTTCAGCAAATTTCTGTTCTTCATTATTTTAAAATTTGGTACAAAATGGAAAAATCGCTGAGTCTAAACAATATTTTTCTCTGGGGTTTCTGATGACTTAGGATTTTTCCTTTTACAAGTAAGTTACAGGAACCAGATTTAGCAGAAATTTGAAGTTGCAATATTTAAACCAGAAAAATGAAAACCTAGTTAATGAATTGAAAATTAACAACCAAACCAATAAACCAAAACAAAAACTGTCTGCTCCCATAAATAATAGCAAATATATTTTGGGAGGTTATTTTGCCTTTTTTTTTTTTTTGAGACAGGGTCTTGCCATGCAGTTCAGGCTGGCCTTGAACTCACTCTGTAGTCCAGGCAGGCCTTGAACTCGAAGCCCTAGTTTTTTATTTTTCTCTTGGTGGTGCTAAGGATCAAACCTAGGGCCCTAGCAAGCAAGAAAGGTGCTAGAATCAATCATAGACGCAAATGAGCTATGGAGAATTTCAGGGAAATGCAGTGTTAATTCATCAAAGTATAGAATAACCCTAAATAAAGCCAGGGATCTAGCTCAGCGGCCTAAGTGCCTGCCTGGCAAGCACAAGGTCGTGAGTTCAATCCCCGGTGCCGCAAAAAAAAAAAAAAAAAAAATTTGGGATAGAATAACCCTAAATATTCAACTGTTTCCAGTATGAGTTGGGACAAACAGAGAAAAACTATACACAAACTATTGAAAACAGCTGTCCCACCCCACCCCCTTCAATGGTACTAAGGACCAAACCCAGGGAGCACTGAGCTACTCTGCCCTATCCAGGCCTTTTGATTGAGACAGGACCTCACTAAGTTGTGCAGGCTGGCCTGGAATTTGAGATCTTCCTGCCTCAGCTTCCCAAGTAGCTGGGATTAAGCTGTGCACCACTGTGCCCGGCTACTCAGTCCTTTTCAGGAACAGGAGAGGCATGGGGGTAGTTAGAAAAGGGGCTTCCACTTTTAAACCCTTTCGTGTTCATTGATTAAAAAATGCAAATATGCATTACTTTATAACTTTAAACACACAAGCAAAAAAAAATTATTGAAGTGAAAACAGGGTTGGAGTCTACATAAAGATTTTAGAACATTAACTGCCAATAATATTAAGCTATAAATCATTAAAACAGAGCAAGAAGACCAGAAATCCTGGAATGAACAACTGCCCACATCAGTGTTGCCCACAGTGGTAACTTCTTAAAGAGAAATTTCTGGGTCAAAGTAAATGGTAAAGTTTGGTACATGCCCAGGAGAGAACATTGCCTAGCCACTAAAATGACTTTTACAAGGAATTGGAAATAAAAATGCACTGAAAATGCAAGCAGGGAACTATTAAGAGCACCATCCAGAAACCTACGTGCTACTGACAGGCCTAAGGGAATTCCCCTCACCAGGAGCTGTCTCAAGGTGGCAGGCGGGACTAGGGATGGATTTGATTTCCTTGTATTTTTTACATCTTCCTAATTTTCTATAGCAAGCACCTATTTTTATAACAAAACACATACTGGCTGCATTGAAGGAAGAGGGCTCTTTCATAAGTAAAAATAAAATGGTGATGATAGGGACAAGAAGCATGTGATTCTTTAACAGTCCCAGGTTAAATTCTAAGTTAAGATTTAGTGCTGACCCTAAACCACAAGCCCACAAATGTCCTCTCTGTCCTGACTTCCCTCGCGGTCCGGCAGTGTCCTGCGTGCTGCACACTCTTGTGGCCAGCCTTCCCGTGTCCCACTTTCCCTCTGTGCCCTCACCTGTCACCTCATACGCTCGCGACGCCCCGCGCGCCTGTGCAGCCAGGTCCGTCTCCAGCCCACAGACCTGGTTACTCAGCGATCGGCTATGGTGGGAGAACATGAGCGTTTTTAAAGTTTCAAAAATTACAACAGTAAATAATTGCCATTACTTTCTCTCAGCATCCTTCCCCTCACCTTGCATACACTCACCCCATGGTCCTTGCCCCTTTCTACAGCAGCTCTGGAGTCCTCTTTCCTGAGGGTCTTGAGCTGCGCCGTCCTGGCTGCTTTAGTGTCCCGAAACCATTCAAAATGTCTTCCTTTCATGGTCATTTAGACTTTGGGCAAGAGCCAGTCGTACAGTGCCAGACCCAGTGAATAAAGTGGATGAGGACACAGCGTCTTTTAATGAACCACCTTTCTATTGGACGGCGGTGGGCAGCAGCATTCACTGTATTTTTTAATCACACCTCATAAAGACATTCAGGAAAGAACTTCGAGAACTGCTTCAGAAGGTGGCAAGAACCATAGGGTGAGTGTGTTCAAAGTGAGGGGGAGGGTTTTTGAAGGGGATAAATAGCACTGTGTTTTTTGTGACAGGGTCTTGCTCTGTAATTCAGGCTGACCCTGAAACTCACTCTGTAGTCTGGGCTGGCCTTGAACTCACAGCAATACCCCTGCCTCAGCCTCCAAGTGCTAGGATTACAGGCATGCACCATCACACCTAGCTTGTAATAATTTTTAAAAGATTCACTATGTATTCTGACCACACCTCATATTATTGGTCTCTTCCTGTGTTCCATAGGTACTCTGGAATGTCCAACACTGAATTCACGTCCAACACTTAACATGTCCAATACTGAATTCATCATCTTCCTCCCCAAACCTGCTGCTCTCCTTGCTGTAACCTTGAGCTCCCCACTTTCTCTCCCCACACAGAATCCAGCACCAGGCCCCACCAACTATGCCCTGTATTTCTTTGA
Source organism: Cuniculus paca (assembly GCA_004365215.1). NCBI lineage: Eukaryota > Metazoa > Chordata > Mammalia > Rodentia > Cuniculidae > Cuniculus > Cuniculus paca. The sequence goes on along the minus strand of RJWT010021380.1, from coordinate 1,634 downwards.
TCTGTGAGACCCTAGTGACTCTTGTGCCCACTTCCCTCTCCAGTTTTCATCTCCTCCACATCACACCCGTCTTAAGCCCCACCCAGTTCTCAGAATGCCCGCCCCTCTCCCCAGGAGCCTGCGAAGGCACAGCCCCTGCAACACCAACGTGGGCTCAGCCTTGGAAGCACCGCTGTTCATTCAGCATTCTTCAGGGAGCTTTCCCAAGGCACTGCGACTCTGATCCAAATCCACAAACGCCCACGTCCCTTTCCTGGCTCCGTGGCGCCCATCCCTACCAACACCTCTATCACACTGTTAGGGACACCACCTGGCTTTTCCCTACTCAACTAGAACTTTCCAGAGGCCATGGGAGTAGGCCTGTGTGTCACATGTTCATCTTCTATCACTGGGGTCTAAAATACTGCCAAATTCACAGACCTGCTCAATAAATATTTGTTAAATGAAGAAATATAAAACTAATAAAAATGATAATGAGGCCAGCAGCAATCAAGCCAGCAGGAGAAAACCAGGAAGCAGTGCCCGCCCTGTGAGTCAGCCAGCATGAGGCCAGGGAGAGAAGACCCACCCCCACCCCCCTTCACCGAAAGCAACCAGCTGATCTGGAGGAACACAGGCTGAGACAATGGCAACTGAAGTAAAGCAACAACTTAATGCTTGTATTGTTTGGCCAACTTTGCAGGCCTAAGGCCAGTAGTCTGAGCATTTATTTAGAGGACAACAGTATGCAATATGCTAACTATTGTGGATTTCCTACTGTCTTGTTTTTGAAGTCCAACATTGTTCTCATTGTTTTGTTTTGTTATATTTTATTGTTTTGTTTTATTCCTTTTAAAATAAAATTTTAAAAGATGACAATGATCCTTGCTGAATGTGGTGATGCATGCCTGTAATCCCAGCACTAGGGAGGCTGAGGCAGGAGAACCACTGTGATTTCAAGGCCATCCTAGACTACATAGTGGAAAAATAAATAAAAGCCAAGAGTCCTTTTTGGGATGTGACACCTAAAGGTTAGTCATAGAGTGTATGCTGTAAGATATACTTTAAATTTTTAAAAAATCTATAAATATAAAATATCTGTGCTTGCCTAGCATGTGGGAGGCCCTGAGTTTAATCCCCAGAGCCAGAAAAAACAAAAACCGAGAACAAAACCGACTTGCATGTTACCTTCATGGAAATGTTAAAAGTCACCTTACTAGTTTAACCAAGGACCTGTGGCGACAAACTAGTTGTCCATACATGTGTATAAGTTGGGACGACAACACTGTGCAGGTATCGTCACTGCATACAAATCTCCAAGAAGCAGCATGGTTTACTGGAAAGAATTGCAAACTGGCGCCTTTCCCAACGACCGCAGCTGTAAGGGGATGTGCTGACCACCTGTCACTAAACGACTCTGTGAGAGACACTGCACAGAACGCCAAAGTGCACGCCAACTTGGCCTGCTCCAGCAGGGACACCACAGCCTGCCCCTCACTGGACGCAGTCATAGACCACCCGGGCCGGCTGGAGGGCCTGCTGTCCCACAACTGCCCTCACAGAGAGGCCACTGCTGGCCTGGGCCTCGGCAGGCCAAGGTTTCCCAACTCTGCTTCACTTCGGTGCTAAAAGACTTAGCCAACGGCACTCAGGAG
>RJWT010021379.1:0-17601 GCA_004365215.1 Cuniculus paca | reverse complement strand
ATTCTTGAAACTGTTTAGTTGACTTAACTCAAATTATAACTTAATCAAACTATCTAAAGTTTGAAAGTAACAGGCAAAAATTTTTATAAATCTTTGCTAATGGAAAGTGATCTAGAACCATCATTTAAGTAAAGGCCTAGCTTCTGAGTCCTATAGAGTATCACATTTTAAGAACAAGAAAAGGAATTGCACAAAGAGATCAAAATGCAATGTTATAGTATAGAGAGTAGTAGAATTCATTAGAAAATACATAAGGGATCTATTGTAACTCTGACTTTGGAAGAAAATGTAATAGAGTAAAGTGATACTATCAAAGAGTAAACATGAACAAAAGTGATTAAGAGTATGTCTGGGGTTTTCTTGCTTTTTTCTTACCGGTGTTTTGCAAAGGACAGGCTATATAGATGGCAACAACATGGATGTGTAGGGATTGTAGCTTAGTTGGTCAAAGTAGCTGTTGGTTTCTATGAGGTGACAGGTTATGAAAACAAGGTGTAGTGAATGAAAAGGAAACCAGAGAAAGAGAAAGTTATGGGATTGGGGGGCCACAGTCTCTAGGACTGAAGCCTCGATCATAGTTTTCTCTGGGTTATTTGAGTCTTTTCTTTACAAAAAGCTTAAGTGGGAAATGGGAGAGGTAAAGTACAAGTAAGAACTTAATTGCTTATCCCAGGGACCATCTTTGGGTATGTTTGTACTCAGACATATCTTAGCAAAGCATCTCATGCCATCCCAGCAGCATTCTACTGGGACTAAGGTCCTGCCTTCATTTCCTTTTACATTATACTTTAACAAGACTTCCTCCAGAACAAACAATCATGTGGCTTAACAGAGCTCAAAGTCCCTGAAGTTATAAGAGGTAAGGTTAATTGAGACATCTTTTTCCATTAGTAGTTAGAGAAAATGTTCCTAATATTTAAGACACACAGGTAAATACAAAATAATGGAAACAAGATTAATATCAAAGAAATACCCAAATCACTGATAAGCCTGCAATATTTGTAATTATAGGAAAACTGAATGCAACACTTAGATACCACTTCACTACCAACAGAAAGGGCTAATGAAAAGAACAATATGATGACAGAGTGAAATTTTGGGACACCTGGAATGTTCAGAAAAATGCAAATATTCTCAGTTACTTTAGGAAACTTTATCATCAAAGTTCAACTTATGCACACATCTTGTTCAACATTTTTTAAGAAATATATTACTATTACTTTGCTATGCAAGGCAGCATTAAGTACTATTGATGTAGTGGAATGAAACTTTTAACCTACTAAATACCCGGTATGAGTTTGTGTTTTCTAAATTCGAAGAATGAATTTTAGGAACAACAGAGGTTAAGAGCAGAATATATTTATTGAGAAAAAGAAACCTTCTGTGTAAAAGAGAGGCAGAAGGGGTCCTGAGTGGGTTGCCAAAGACTGTCTTTTCTAGGGACTTTTATAGAGTAAAATCATGAGGTGAGATGGGTCCAAGGTAGGGAAAATCTGGGAACTCACAAGGTGGGCATAAGGTGGGACAGAATGGTGATCAACCAATAAGAATAATTGCTTAGGTAAAATTGACTAAGTCAGGAAGAAATGGGAAAGCAAGTCACGTAGTAAATGGATATGCTTAATAGCAGTGACTCTTCCTGTATGGGGTTGGGATGGTGACTCTTGACTTTTTAGGGTGATAGAGAACTATTTGGACTGTGAATCCTTAGGATGTGGTTGCATTTGTTTGATCCTTCGTTCTTGAGGTCTGGCCCACAGTGGGAGGTGTTTGTCTCCTTCAAGGTCACAAGACATTTGGTCCTCTGTGCTGGCTCCCTTGAGGGCCTCACCCTGTCTGACTGTCTATAATATTTTTAACTAACTCAGTTGCCTGTAATGCTATTATCATGGTGACATAAACAAAAGAGATTTAGTTTCTCATAATATTGGAGATTAGAATTCCTAAATTTCACAGATTGGATTTCATCTGAGGACCTCGAGGTTGAATATACTCTAGATCTGTCTTCCTGTCTTACAGATGAACATCTTTTCCTTGTGCCATCATTTTGACTTTCCTCTTCTTATGTCTGAGGCCAAATTCCCTCTTCTAATAAGGACACCATTTATATTGGATTAGGACCTATCTGTGTCACCTCATTTTCTCTTAATTATGTCTATAAAGATTATCCAAACAGTCACCCTGTATGGTACTGGAGGTAAGGATTCAACAGGTGAATTTGGAGGATAAGCATGTAATTCAGCTGATAACAATACTCAAGTAAAATATCTGCATGGGTTTATGAAAAGTCCTGCATAATAGCATTTATTACAGCGTGGTTTATACACTGGCTGAAGTGTAACCTGCTCCAATAAGCATAGCAAGTAGAATGATTGCTGCTCTTTGATATATTTACAATATAAACTACTATAGCATAAGCATGTATGGATGAATCTCATATATCAGAACCAAAAAAGACCTAAAGTAAGGGAATGCCAGTAATATTATTTATGTATGTAAAATATAAGGACAAAAAATTCTAATCCAAAATGTTAGGAGGCAGGATTGTGACTAAAGGGAGAATGAAGGGCATGCTAGCAGTTCAGTATTCTCTTGTTTTTATCTTAATGTATCTGGTTTATGAAATAGACCACTTACTTAATGTTGTAATTTTGATCTTGAATGTCCCCCACAGGTTCATGTGTTAAAGGCTTGATCTCCATTGTATGGTCCTTAATATTAGAGGGTAGAACTTTTAGGAGATGTGGCCTCCTGGAAGAAAATTAGATCAGTCGGAGTATGCCTTTGAGGAGAATGTTGGGACATCAAACCTTTGTTTTCCTCTCATTTGCTTCTGGGGTTATGATGTGAGCACTTTCCTGCACCGCACACTTCTTCCCATTCAGAGATGCACTGAATCCTCTTGAACTATGAGCCAAAATAATCCTTTTATCTTGTTATATTGATTTATCCCAGTTACAATTAGTAAGAGTAACAGAAAAGTAATAGCAGAAATGGGATATTATACTTGGGATAATATGACTCAGAAGTTTTTAGGGTTGGTTTGTCAGAGGGGCTTGGAAGTTTGGACAAACAGGATAGAGAAAAGCTACAAGGCTGTGAGGAAAGGATTGCTATAGACAAAATGTAACCAATTCTGTAAGGGCTTCAGAAGACCACAATGTTAATATAAATGTATACAATAAAAGTTATTCTTATGAGTTTTCAGTTGGAAGTAATGATTCTTAGGAATTAGAATAGAGGCCATGCACATTACATCATGGCAAATAATTTGATTTACTTTTGTTCATGGCCTGATTTTGTGGGAGCTAAGACTAAAGGTGACATTAAAAGAGACTACTATATCCAGTGGAGGCAATTTGAAGGCAGCAAAGTACTCAGGCAATGTCATGAATATTGCTGAAAGCTTTTAGTCACATTTACAGAGAGAGGAACAAAAAACATAGCAGAAACTGTTTCAGAACGTTTTGGTTTTGGCCAGAAAAGGTGCCCCTTTAAAGGGGCTGCCAAAGAGAGTACAGATGTTAAAGAGATTGACATCACTAAAAAGAAGCCAAGTACTTTGCATCAGAAGAATAGAAAAAATGTCATGAGGTCATTTTGTAAGTCTGCAAGACGCAGGCATCAAGGCTCAAAGCTGTGAAAGAGTAAATTGTTTCCATGATTTTCATTTGAGAAGGGAGCTCTGGTGTTCCCTGCTTTCATAAAATCTCCTGAAAATTGATTCTGTAGGATTTCTCTATGTTCAGCTACCAAGGCACTCATGAGCAACAACAACCATGGCTAACATGAACCCAGGTACACTTCATACACCTGAAAGAATTTGGTGGTGTCTATGTGATGCTCATTTTTCATTAACACAGAATGCATTATGGAGTCATTCAGGCTCTCACTGGGATCATTCACAGGAAAGGCTTAGAGACTGGTATGGCTTACATTTAGATGCTCTCCCAAAGTCTCATGCACTCAGAGGTGGGGTTTTTGGGTGGTGGCTGGGTCTATGGTATGTGATAGTGGGATTAAGGGTGTGTGATAACTAAATTGATTTAGTAGAATTCTGGACAGAGATAATGTAAGTCCCACCCTGGATATGAGTAGCACTAACCAATAGGCTTGTATCCTGGATGAACTATAAAGGGAAAGACAGAAGGCAGGCTGCTTGCTTCTTGTTGCTGTTTCTTGCCTGCCCTGCCATGGACTGTATCTTATGAGATACTCTTTGCCGTGCCACCCTACCTTGGAACTAGCTGACTATAAATTGAAACCTCTACAAACTGCGAACTGAAATAAATCTTTCTTTTTTCTTTACCTTGTGTGTGTCAGGTATTTTGTCTCAGCAACGATAAAAGTAACTAAAATAGACTTCTATAGCAGGAGTAAGGTCATTGCTGTGATGCTACCTAACCATGCAGGTTTGAAGATTACTGATGAAGAAAACACTCTGAAATGGTATAGCCCAAACTTGATGGGAGATTCTGTTTGGATCCTAGGGTCAGAATTTGGATAGAAATCATTCTAGAAAAGACCAAGCTCAGTGGGTTTCAGTTAGAAACAAGGGTTCGATTAACAGCTGGGCTCTAGATCATGTGTGTTATGCTTTGGCAGAAAATTTTTTCTGTGTTTTCCTTATGTTCAGAAACTTTGTAGGAGACTGAGGTTAAGTACTGCAGACTAATCTGGCAGAAAAAAGCTAAAGGCAGTCTAATGTTGAGGCAATGGCATGGTTAGTGATGGGAGACTTTATAACGATCTATGTTTAGAATTAAGAGCAAAGAGCCCAAATGGTTGCTTTCAAATGTTTTGAGTATATCTAGAAAGGAAACTCTAGTAAAGTTATGGCCTACAAATAAGGAGTAAAGAGAACATGGCTGAGAAGGAAGAGGTTATAGGAAAAAGTGCCCTGAGAATATCACAAGAACCAGCAGGATTCTGCACTTTGCATCATGAAAATGGCAAAGATGAAAAGCTGCTTTGAGAAGACTGCCCCAGGGCACCATATTACAGAATAGCAGCAGCCTAGGGATAGGAAATTTGTTCCTTCTGATCAGGTTCATAGTGTTATGAAATTGAGACTCTCCACCTTACAGTCAAAAGTAAAAGAAGCCTGGCTACTGCTTCACCGCACAGAAGATCTTAACATCATACACATGGTGCTCGTTTTATGTGCATGAATAATGCAAGGGTTGTGGGGCCAGGAAGTCTTCCATCAAGATTTTGGAAGGGCCAGAAGACCAAGTAGTGTGTCCTTGAGAGGGCATTGTGTGAAACTAAGTGTGGAGACAAAGTATAGTGGAGACCCCAGAACACTAGAGAACCCAGGAACCTAGATCATGTGAGTAAAGCTGATAGAAGTGAAAAAAACTGGCTCAGGAAAGAAGCCATAAAAGCTACAGTGGCAGCCAGTGCTGCAGGGGTGGAGCAACCAAAGTCCTTTGGAGTTTACATCTTGCCACAGATTTATTGTTTTTGCTGCTGAATTTTGATCTTGTTTTGATTCCATTTCTTTCTCTGTATTTGTATCTTTTGGAATGAGAATTTTGTACTGTGGCATTGCATGTTGCAGGTGTTTAACTTTTTTATTTTTACAGGGACTTGTAGTTAAGAGTCTGTCTTGAATCCCAGGGGAGACTTTGGAATTGGAATTTTCAGCAATGTTGAAGCTATTAGGACCACAGAAACTCTTCAAGATGGACTAAATATCTTTTACATAGAGGGATACACATGAGTCTTTTACCAGCCAGTGGTGCAATATTATGGCTTGTATCTTAATGTTCCCCCAGAGATTCATGTACTCATAGATGGGGCTTTTGGGAGTTATTGAATCATGGGTGTGTGATAACTGGATTAGTGTATTGATTGTCTTAGCATAATTCTGGCTGTGGGAAGGCACACCCTTGGTGTAGGTGGCAACAAGCAATAGGCCTATAGCATGCATGGAATAAAAACAAAAAGGAAGATTGCTGCTTACTGTTGCTTTCTGTTTGCCCTGTCATGAACTATTTCTCTGCTGTTATGTTCTTCTGACATGCCTCCCTACCTTAAAGCCAACTGAGTATGGACTGAAACTTTTAGATACTGTGAGCTGAAATAAACCATTCTTTCTTTAACTTGTGTGTGTTCAGCATTTTATCTCATTAATGAGAAAATACTAAGACAGAAAAGCAGACACCAGGCAGGGTCTTGGCAGTTGCTGACAAGTACCTGTCCCTGCAGGCAGCTAGTGTCAAGTCAATGTGTGAAGTTCCAAGAGGGAGGTCAAAGTGCAATACAGGAAGTTAGAGTACCCCGAAGTGTTGAATGTCTGCTGAGCATGTGGAAGTAACCCAAGAAAATGATCACGAGTGGTAGAACCATTAAGTCCAAAAACTCAAGGGTGCCCAAAATCTTAGGAGCTTAAATCATGCCATCATTTGCCTTGAATACTAGACATGAAGCTATACTATTTAATACTTACCCTGCTCAGTTTTTATCTTGCTTTGGTCTGATTTTCCTAATTATTTTCTTTCTTTTTCCACAGTCATTTTTGAAGTCAGGCATTTTTGAAGTCACTTCAAATTGGAATGTGTATTCTGTACAGTGTTATCCTAGGAGTACTATAAGTTGGTTGCTGTTTTTTTAATTATTGTTTTATTTTTTTTACAGAGACCTATAGTTGTATTAAGATTAGTTGTAGAATTAATGTTAATTGCTAGACTACTGCTAATTTTGGCGCAGTGATTACATACAAATTCAGTGTCATTCATTTATGTAGAAACAATTAATTTTGACAAAGGTTAAGGAATGTTCACTTATTGACCATATCCAAACACTGAAAATAGTTTATTTCTACTAAGGTATATTTTAAGAAATATTACCATCTTAGAAATATTACTAAGAAGCATGAAATAAAGAGAAATATTAATGAAATATGGTTCAGAAATATGCTAATGTCCAGATGAATAGAATTAGATGCTAGAAGTTTCAGAGTACAATCAGTGGTATTGAAAGTGAATTAGGGGTGATTTTTGAAGTCAGGCATAGATACAGTTTAATTAGATGATAAGCATGATCAATTCGTGTGTGGAGTTGGTATATTAGAATAATTGTAATATATCATACCTGAAAGATAATTAAACAAAGCAGAAATTATATTGCATATAAAGGGCAATTTCATAGTCTTTGGGTTGACATGCTGTGTACTTTCTCTAGACAACAAGTACCCATGAGTTCCCTGAAGAATTATACAGCAAAACTAAAAATGAAATAGATGTATTGAGATTTTTGCATTCAGTATCAAGCAGTAATATTTTTACTTTCTAACTACTATAAAAATAAAGCTATGTCACAAAATGAGAAAATGTAATAGGAAGAAAGATGAGATGAAGTCACCTTTAAACACCCATTGCCCGATATTGCTATATTTGCTTTCCAGAAATATTCATACAATACTTTTAATGTTGGATCTATCAAGATTACAGTGCTTGAGGACAAGTGGAGAGAGAGAGAATGTGAGCCATAATGAATAGCTTTCTATTTCTAAACACAAGCACAGGTTTAAATGTTTTACACTTCCTTTGAGTGCTCATGCAGTAACCTTTTCAAACTAGATGACAAACAACTTCACAGTTGGGTATATTGCCATGTGGAAAATACCAAAACACTTAAAAAACAAAACCTACTTCTCACACTTCAGATCTAGATTTTTTTCATTACTTTTAACATTGGTTTTCCTTTCGTATGTTAAAGTAGTTTTTTTAAGAGAGTAAATAGCAATATATTTTTCCTATTCTGTCCCTGAAGTACTATTTACCCTTGAACAGATCACTTAATCTTTCTTGCATGATCTTAGCACTGTGTAATTACCTCAAAAGCTAATACCCAATACACTAATACTACAAAAATAATTATTGAGTTATAAACAATTCATTAGAAAAAATATGAGACAAATCTTTCTCAAGTGAAAAGAGCATCAAGAAATGAAAGGTGAGGCAGAAAATCATAAAAAAAGAATTAAAATGTGTTATGTACATGTATTAACTCCCCACAAAGAATTTAAACATTATGTACTGCAAACATGTACTAATAAAAAGGAGAAACCTATGTGCTTAAATAGCAATCACATGCAATTATATTATTGCAATGAGATTAATTCAGACCAATTCACATTTTGTATAGGTAACATATTCATACTTTATACCTACTCAATGTTCCTTTTGAACATTAATGAAGACTAAATATCTAATGTCAATGACTTCTATTTTATTTTCCTGTCCATAGCCTAGGTTATTATTGACAACATTCACTAAAAAGAGAGAAAAATCTCACTCTATCTACTCAAAGACTGTTATTCCCAATACCCAAATTTATCAATCAAAAACTGGTATATTAAGTGCAGATTCCATTGTCTCAATGAAGGCTTATATTATCCAAATATCCCTTAGTTTATGTTGACAGGTGGCTATGATACTGCAGCGAATGGTGCTTCCAATGTAGATTAACTATGAACAGCTGCAGCACACTGCATTGGTGTTTGACTCAAAAATAGTTATTTTGCCCAGTGTTGAAACCCATACCTGTACTACTAGCACTTGAGAGACTGAGGCAGAGGATCATCGCAAGTGTGAGGCCAGCCTGGGCTACATAGTGAGACAGAGTTATATCCAAAAAAAGTTATTTAAAATGTAAAAAGGCATGAAATAAATTTCAGCGAACATTGAGAATGAACCTTTTCCATCATATGTGAATTCATTTGTCTCTTTATTTAGTTAACAAACATTATCTAAGCACTTAAAATATGCCAGCTTCCTCTTGTTGGACCTTAGGATACATCATTAAACACAGTAGACAAAAATCCTTTCCTGTTATTTTCACTTCCTAACAAAATACAGGATATATTCTGGTTAGGCTCTTTAATAAATTCAAGGTGAAAAAAACAGAGAAAAGAAAGAGAAATTTCAAATGTCAATGGTCCTGGCAGGAAGGGAAGATTGAAATTTTAAATGGTGATCAAAGCAGCTTTGGTGGCAATATGTCTTTTGAGTAGTCTTGATATAAAAGAAAATGTTATCAATACAGTATTCTGAAAAGAGAGACATTTTCTCATAAAAGGAAATCAGCAATATAGAATCCATAAAGTCAAAGCAAGGCTGCTTGGTTCAAGGTAGAGCATTAAAAATAAATTCAGTGCACCTGGAGCACTAGAAGGGGCAAGAGATTGTGCCAGAAAGTTAATTGGAGTCCATTCAATAAGATCCTGGTAAAGCTTTATAAGACTTTAGGTTTAATTGTTAGGAAAAAGGAAAGCCATTCCGGATTTGGGAGTGTTCACAGATATTTGAGAGTGGTTTAATGGGAATAGATCATAAGGGAGCAATGTAACAATATATGTTAGTGATGGTAATGTTTAGATATGATGCAGTTTCAGTAAAGATGATGACCAGATATTGATTCTTGAGTTATCACTGAAAAAAGAAATCATGATCCAATAAATATGCAATGTGAGAAAAAGACAGTAGTCAAGAATTATACCAAAGTTTGAAAATGAGTATTGAGAAAGACGAAAAATTTATCAGTGTCTTAGGGAGACGTGTGCTTAGAGCAAATCCTAGACAGACTCTCAGAAATTTCTATAAGCTTTACAGAGTAACATGATGCAGAGGAAAACTAATTGCCTGCATTGTCACTCAATTTCAGACAGCATTATTGTGCAAGGGTATTTATTTTAAATTTATTTTCATAGAAATAATCTTAGTGCAAAGAAACTAAAAGAAGCAAAGTATTGAAAGAAAGAGCGAATAAGATGAAAAATTGTAAAAGGAAACTAATATTTTTAAAGAAACCAGAGACAGACCTACTCTTGCCAATTATGACAATATTAGACATATTTTAGGCTATTTTAGTTTAGATAATAACAATAAAATGCACCATAATGAGCACAATGAATATATACTCTAAGAGCGTTGTTGCAAAACTGCTTTGTAGAACTTTGTATTTTTCAGAGATCACACTGTGCATAGGTGGAATCAGGCAGGATATAAGGGAACTTTTATTTTGGTTTACCAGTATACAGTAAATAATTTGGTGTACAAAAAAGTATTGTTTTTTTTTGCTGAAATATGAAAATAATGACACTAATATACAAGAATCCTCATTTTCTACCTACAATAAAAATGTGATTTTTTTACAGTGCTATAATAAGATTAAAATCTGAAGTGGCATGAAAATAGCTGAGTTGTAAGAAGTAATTCATGAATAGATGTGAAAAATTTGTAAGAGTATATTCTGTGAATACTATGAAGGTTGTTGCTTCTAAATTATTTGCATGTGACTTGAACTTAATATTTCTCAACTAAGAGCTTTGAAATATTTTTCTTCAATATGTATATTACCTTCCCAGGAACTTTCACTTTGTATGACACAAATATAGGTATGTGTAATATATATATATATATATAAAAATATGTGTATATTTGTATATGAGTATACATGTGCCAGAAATATGTGCATTTAACATAATATTTATGTGTTATTTTATAATCTAATATTTACAATTTTAAATTATGTTAAACAAAAATATTAATTTATTAACAAAATATAAAGGCATAACTGATTATGATATTTTCAAATTACCAAAATCATATTATTCACAGAATATCTTTTGAAACAAAAAACAAAAAATCATGCTTAATAAAATGGCTTCATGAAATGGTATTTGTTTTGTATATTGAAATTGAACTACTTTAGGTCATTTTAAAAAATTACATATTATAAATAATTAATTTTACAAGTGGTCCATTGACTTGTATATCATTTACTTGTAAATAAACAATTATTTATTTCAGTCCAATGAAGATTTAGTCAACTGCAACAGAATGATAACAATTTTAATGCAGTATCATAGACTGACATATTAATATTTATAAAATTACATCCATCTTACATTTATAAAAGCAATGATAATAGTAATAATAATATTGTTACTATATTGTTAATGCCAACTGTATATAAGTTGTATGTTAGTTGGTTTGACAAATGTTATTCTTTGCATAATTTTTTATCCTTTAAAATTTTCCTTCTGAATATCTTTATTTCTGCAATATTTAATGAATAAAAATCTGAATTATTTAAATTGTATTCAGATTGCAAATTTCAATTTAATATATAATTTGAATCTGTAGCTTAAATCTCCCAGAAAAAAATTTAAGAATGAATTTTTGAAATTATTTTCTATAAAAATATTGTGCAAGTTATTAAACAAAAGAAAGTATTTTACAGAAAGGCTAAGATGTCCCTTGAAGTTTCTATTAATAATTTCATATTATCAAATGCTGCCATGTTGTTTATGCCAGAAAATATTCACTTGATACAGAAAGATATAACTGTTTCACTAATAACTGCACCTTGGTGATATTTTTGTTTCTATTTGGCGTGTTGAAGTATTTTATCATAAAATTTATTTGATTACTGTTTTTTCTTTTTTGTAATGGGGATCGAACTCATGACCTCATGCTTGCCAGGCTGTAAAATTTATTTGAGTAGTACAATTTTATATATACTTTCTTAAAAATTGCATCAAATGTCATTAGAATCTATCAGTTCATATACATTGGAGCTAATATAAATAATTGAGATTAAAGATGGAACATATTGTTACATGTTACAAGAATCCATGGGATTTTTGTAAGTAATATTATAAGTCTAATTTTGAAATGTTCATTTTGGAATTATAAAGGTAACAAATTAGTGAAAAGTCTGCATGACACAATACTGAAGCAATTGGATACTATTTCTTTTGATTAAAACAAGACAAGGCTATGTATTTAAATGAATACGTCTGTCTTAATGATTAATGCTTGTGTGGAGATTTGGAAAACACAAAAGAGCTTTCTAAAGTTATATATAAATATGTGATTTACTTATGAATTTGTTTTTTTACGTTTTTTTCTTTTTGTTTTGGAGCTGTGGATTAAAATCAGGGCCCCTTACATACTAAGCACACATGTTCTATTGAGGTATATCTTTAGTCCCCAAGTTATTTAATATTGTAGTACAATAGTTGCTGTACTGTAGTGATTCTTTTTCTTTACAATGAATCATAAACTTCATGCATTCAGTAGAACACCACTGTTCAAATTTTGAATTTTGTTCTTTTCCTGCGCTGGAGTATGCTTTCTCCCAATACTAGGTAAAAGCAACCAACCACAGCTCTCAGTTATTCATGAGACAAAGAGGGAAAATAACTCATACTTTATAGTGTAGATAGTTAAGACATACCATCTTGGTGCATAGTATATTCTGTGCCTTTTTAACTTTTTTTTATTTTTGATTTATGATGGTTTATTTGGAGAAAGCTCTATTGTAATCTGAAGAACATCTCTGCAATACTTCTTTCCCTTTTACTTATTCATACATATTTAAAATTTTTAAACACTGATTTGTTTATACCTAATGTGTAAAACCCAAAGCATTATATTTATATGTAAAGAGGAAAAATAACTAAAATTTCTTGTTTTCTTCTGATATTTTCCTTCCACTGCCTTTCTTTACTCAGACTTAAATTTACACCTTTCAAATTATCCACACATACTTTATTCATGCTTTCTCCAGAAATTCCAATAGACTCACCAAGACACAGGAAGTGGAAAGTTCTTACTGTAGAAGCAGATGGAAATGTGGATTAGAACTACAAAAGAGAGGTAAACTGAATGGCAGGACACAAGCTCTCAATTTGTAATTGCCTCTTGAAGCATTTCAAGAAATCTTAGTCAAATCCTTGTGGTGGGCTTCAGAAATGTGCTTACCCTGCTACTAAAATGTGTATAATGCTAATACCCTTGTGAGACAGTAAGGTCTTCTTGATTCCCATATAGATTTCCTGGATAAAGTTAAAATTATTAGAGCCCATAGTATTTAAGATGGTTTGGAAAAATTAATCATATTCATTGAAATCTTGTTAAAGGTGTTGGACAACAAATTAATTAGGTGATCTAGTAGTTTATCTGTAATAAATGTGCAAGACTCTGTATATTTATAGTAAGAAACAAGCAAAAGAATGCAGTCTTGCCATCTTTGAAGTTAGAAAAAATAGATTTTACCATTTAGTTAACAGTAAATATTTAATTTTCTGACCATCTATAAACTTACATAATAATGATATTCTCATAATATAGTGTTATTAAATAACATACAAAATGATGAAGATTATAGGATTTAAAAATTTTGAATTTGTGTGGCATAACAGTTCAAAGCCATTGAAGATTTTCATTAGTATTTCTGATTCATTTGTTGTTTCAAGTACATGGCTAAAGAAGTAAGATAGTGAATAACCAGTGATGTTTAGGGACATACTGACAAATAGAAGTGTTAATACTTACCAGTTAATGATCTTGTCCTATTATTCTGAAAGTAATAAAAATTTGAGTGTATATTACCAGGATTTGAATCTTAATATCAAGTATCACCAACTGTAAATGAAAATATCTCATTCTTGAGATGAATGTTGTAATAATTTAAAGTACCTATAGTAGTGATATAAAATTATTATAATTAAGAGCGATGGACTACTGATTATTCATGAAAAACAATTCAGTACATGTTATGTTGATTTATTTTCTGAAATGTAGGTAATTTGGACATTAAATAAGAATTATTTGAGTCTTTCATACGCAAGTGATGAATTACATAAAAAAAGAGAACAACATAGCTACATAACATTGTCTTTCCCCCAGATTAAAAAAACATACGCACATGTAAAAACACACAATCACATATATAATTCTTAGAAGTAAAATGCTCACATATAATGTTTTTATTAATATATTTTATTATACTGAATGCTATAAACTGGTGGAAAATAATGTATTTCCCAAGAATAATTTTTCCAGAAAAATGCAATAAAAGATATGGAAAATGTAAGACCAGATCTCAGTGATAGTACTAGCAGATTTTCAATTGTGTGTCTCTCAAACTTATAGTTGCTCTTTAAGAAAAAAATATTTTTAATTATATTGATACTCAAATCTTCCAAATTTTTAATAACCTTATTTAAATTTGCAGCAATTTTGGTTGCATTATAAACTGACTTTGAAGTCAGTGAAAATATATATGAGGCCTCAAAAATTAAATTTTTCACTATTGAATTAAAAATTAATAGCTATATTAGACTTTGTTGTATGACATTGTCTATATTACGTTAGATACTCATTATGTTCAGTAATCACTCTACATGATGATTCATAAAAGACAACAGATTTCTATAGTAAAGAGTAGATGGCAAGATACCATCTTAGGCTTGTATAATGGTGAGACATTCTTCTTTATAGAGAGAATTATTACAGATTATATATCACAGAAATGAACTCAGATATATTCAACAAGCAATAGTCAATGGGTTTTCTCCAGATATACTTTTAATTATGATAAGAAATGCCAATAAAATATTAAATATGCAATAATTTCCTTTGTTCCTCATTTCCTTCCTAATTTTGTACCTGTTTCTTAGAGAAAATGGTGATGTTCTTTCCTGCATGTGACACAGAAGGAGAACTCTTGATACCACCTCTGGCCAGTGTTGACAGGGAAACAACCATTCACTTATCCCAAGGAAAACTATGTTTTAAATTTTTTTACATTTTTATTAGTACATATTTGCAATACATATTGATTACACTCATAATTATTTTTTGTCCCCTTCTCTCATCTCCCTCCAATGCTTCTTTCAATCTCTTTTTACAGAATCTCTATCTTCATTTTTTTCTTCAACTCTTAATGTAAAATCAGTTTTTACAAGATTTCTCCTATATGAAAAGCCCATATTATAAATAAAGCACAACATAAAAGATAGACAATATGAAGTAAGGAGATCTTTTTCTTTTTTTCAGGGGACAGATCTTTTTCAAATGAGAACAAAAATAAGAAATGGAGGGGGAGGAGAGAAACAGAAAAGAGATTTTAAAAATTCTTGAAGATACTATACTCACACATGTGAGGGACCATAATATCATAAAATGTATAATTCTTAAAGCCAATCATAAAGCCAATGCAATTTTTATTATAATAAGTAGTATCTTTCATAGAAATCAAGAAATTATTTTAAATAAATATGAAAGAGCAAAGACTTCTAAGAAAATGACTGAGATGGGGAAATCATTCCTGTCATAGGTCAAAATGTTTATAAAAGTATAAGAAAATAATGTAGTCACCAATATAGAATTTGATACACAGTTAATGAAATAGAACACACAATGTAGAAGTGGCCTGGGATATAGGTCAGTGGCACAAGCAAGGTCCTGAATTCAATGCTTGGTACCAAAAAAAAAAAAAAACATACAATGTAGAAAATGTGGATCTTGGTAGATGATAAAATTGGCAAGGAAAATCATGAGGGAAAGAACATATTATTTAACATATGACAAATGTCCAATTGTTGTATCTCACAGCAGACATATGGTTACTATAGATTTGTATTAAATACTATATTAAATAAAAATAATGTGCTATATATAGAAAAATTATTAGATTACCTGAGAAAGTGTTATTATAACACTACTAAATATGATTAATGAGCCAATCCACATAAAAATACAAATATATTTGAAAACACTTTGAGATACAAAACTTAAATCCCATACAAATATGATGGAAAGGTGAGTAATAACCTGCTAGAATATAATTACATAATAAAAATATAAAATGACATTTGCAATACTGTACATAAATAGCTTTAATAGAGCAAGTAGTAAGGAAGATATTTTGACTATTATTCAAACCCCAATGTGTATAACATTATTGATATCAAAGAAATGTGAATTTAAACAATTATGTTTCACATCTAGAAGATGGCCAGAAATTAAAATTCTCATCTCAATTGTCTAGAAGCATAAAATAAAGTGGGACTTTGTATTGAATTCTAGTAATATTACCAGAAATTGGAATTATTTTTCTTAGCACTTTTTCAAAATTTTGGAAACTTTAAAATATTTTTGCACAGCAAGTGTACTATTACAGAGAAATTTCCATGTATACAGAGGAATCATACTTGTTTGATGTCAGAATAAATCTTGGAATATGTAAAGTTAACTACAGTGGTACCTCGATTCCTGTTTATGTTTGAAAACAATTTTTTTTTATTACAAGTGTTTGGCAAAATTTTGTTTCTGTTTGTGAACTCTGCACTGGAAGCTGGAGATGAACGTGACCACATTTTCCAGAAACATGAAACGAATTAAATCCATGAAGCGAGCTACCACTCTTTGTACGCTGATACTGGAAAAATACACAAATGAGAATAGGAATATGCCACATACATTAGATTTATTATGCAGATTGAATGTTCTATATCAAAAGAAGAAACAGTTTAAGGTCTCAATGTTGAGTGAGAAAGTGAAATTTAAGAACAATGTAAATAATTATCACTCATGTACATTTACATCATTGGAATTCTAAAATTTTTACATTTTAATGCATTTATATTGAGCATAGATTAATAGATAACACCTAATTACAATAATGGCTTAAAATATGTACTGGATTGTAGCAGAGGAAAACAAGAGTAAAATCAAGTTGAATTTGGTATAAATTTTAAAAATAGCCCTAAATTTTACTTTTCATATTATTTCTTCTTCAAATGTACCAGGGTTTTTTTTGCATACTGTATTCCTGTGCTTTTTAAAAATAATTTAAAATTTTTTCTCTAATACATTATTTTTTAATTTTAATTTATATTGGTACATGTTTATATTACATAATGATTATGTTCCTCATGTGAATGGATCCCTGTACATAAAACATCTTCCTTTTGTTTTCATTCCTTCCTCTCTTCTCCTTCCCTCTCCCTTCACCTCTTGGTCCCCCTTCTCTTTTGCCAATGATGTATCTCCCTATTTCATTTTTCCTCTCTTTTATTTTACTCTTTCTATACTATTGATTTTAGTCATCTTTCCTCTTAATTGACTCTTCATTTGAGACTGTATGACACATTTATATTTCTTGTTATTTTCCTTTGAATTCGTTTTAATTTTCTCTTGTCTTTGAAGGATTTTTTCATTTCCTTGAGTATACACTGTTACTGTTATTAAATTCTCTGTTTTGTTTTCTTTTAGATTTTTAATTTAAGTCTTTATTGAATTTTGACTTAAATATCAGGAGAGAAGAATAAAATCTATAATAATTTTCAAATTAGTCATGCACACACTTAAATTCATAAACTTCAAGACAGACTGGTTATGATAAATCACTTAAATTGCATGCTAAAGGGAAAGACAAAGAGTATGGAAATAATGAAAAATAAGTACCTTTTCCAAAAAGAAATGAGACCTCTAAAGTTTAACTTTGATTGCTATCCCAGCACACAAATTTCATGTTTCAGGCTGCCCACAAGCTGATCATGTGCTTGGAAATCTCCACCTAGTCCTTAGGCTCTGGGACACCTCCTGTGACCTGGTGGGGCCCACCTAGCCTTCCTAACCCATCATGGAGATTTGGAACAGCCCAGGAGTCTGGCCTGGGACCCATCTGACAACTGCAAGCAGCAGTGCAGCTTCAGCAGTGGGCCACTCATGAGCTGAAGGTGTGCACAGAGAATTTCACCTAGCTTCCTGGCCTCAGAACCACAAGAGCAACATT
>RJWT010021378.1:0-17588 GCA_004365215.1 Cuniculus paca | reverse complement strand
TTATTGATTTGCATATGTTGAACCATCCTTGCATTCCTGGGATGAATCCCACTTGGTCATGGTGTATAATCTTTTTGATGACTTGCTGCATTCTGTTTGCCAGTATTTTATTGAGGATTTTTGCATTTATGTTCATTAGAGAGATTGGCCTGCAGTTCTCTTTCTTGGTTGGGTCTTTCTCTGGTTTTGGTATTAGGGTAATATTTGCTTCCAGGAATGATTAGGGAGACTTCCATCCCTTTCAATTTCATTAAAGAGTTTGAGGAGTGTTGATATTAAGTCTTCCTTGAGTTTCTTGTAGAACTCAGCTGTGAATCCATCAGGACCTGGACTTTTCTTGGTTGGTAAGTTTCTAATTACATTTTTAATTTCATTAACTGAAATTGGTTTATTTGGTAGATTTACATCTTGATTCAGCTTTGGTAATTCATATGTCTAGAAATCTGTCCATTTCTTCTGTTTTTTAACCTATAAGAGTAAAGATTTTTGAAGTTGGTATTGATCTTCTGTATTTCCACAGGGTCTGTAGTGATTTCACCCTTTTCTTTCCTTATTGCATGGATTTGAGTTTTTTCTTTCCTTTTTTAAATAAGGTTGGCTAGGGGCTTTTCAATTTTATTTATTCTTTCAAAGAATCAACTCTTTGATTCATTGATTCTTTAAATTGTTTTCTTAACCTCAATTGCATTAATTTTGCTCTGATCTTTATAATTTCCACCCTTCTTTTGGCTTTGGGCTTGACTTGCTTTTCTTTTTCTAGATGTTTGAGGTGTACCATCAGATTGTTTACTTCTGTTCATTCCATTTTCCTGATGTGGGCATTTGGTGCAATAAATTTCCCTCTGAGGACTGCTTTCATTGCATCCCACAGATTCCAGTAAGTAGTATTTGTATTTTCATTTGCTTGTAGATATTGTTTAATTTCTTCTTTAATTTCCTCTGTGACCCACTGATTGTTCAGGAGTGTGCTATTTAATTTCCATGTGTTTACGGAGTTTTTGCAGTTTCTTTTGTCATTAATTTCCAGTTTGATGGCACTGTGATCAGATAGTATGCATGGGATAATTTTGTTTCCTTTACATTTATTTAAGCATGTGCTATGGGCCAATATATGGTCTATTCTAGAGAATGTCCTATGTGAAGCTGAAAAGAATGCATACTCTGATGTTGTTGGGTGGAAAACTCTGTAGACCTCTACCAGGCCCATTTGTTCACAAGTTTGATTCAGTTCTGTTATTTCCTTGCTGATTTTCTGTCTAGTTGATCTGTCTCTTTGTGTCCACGGTGTGTTAAGATTTCCTGTTATAATTGTGTTATTGCTAATTTGATTTTTCATTTCTATTAATATTTGTTTTATGTAGTTGGTTGCTTCCACAGTTGGTGCATATATATTTAAGATTGTTATTTCTTCCTCTTGGACTTTTCCCCTAAGCTGTATGTAGTGACCTTGTTTATCTCTTTTGACCATTTGTAGTCTGAAGTTCACATGGTCTGTGAACAGAATAGCTACTCCTCCTTTTTTCTGGATTCCTATTGCATGGAATATTGTTTTCCATCCTTTGACTTTCAGTCTACTAATTTACTTTTGGTTTAGATGGGTTTCTTGTAGACAGCATATGGTTGGAGGTTGTTCTTGATCTATTCTGTAAGTCTGTTTCTTTTGATTGTGAATTGAGGCCATTTACATTAATGGTTAGGACTGATATATACTGGCTTATTTTTGTCCTGTTATCTTTCTGTGGTTGATTCTTTACCTTTTCTCTCTACTTAATTGTTTGCCCTGCTTGATGTTTTTGTTATTGTTGTTGCTGTTGATCTTCTTGAAGTCATAGCTATTTTCATGTCTATCTAGAATATCTTTCAGTATTCTTTGCAGGGTTGGTTTGGTGGTCATGAAGTTCTTCAGCTGCTCTTTGTCATTGCAGTATCTTATTTCTCCATCAATTTTGATGGATAGTTTTGCAGGGTACATCAGTCTGGGTTGGAAATTGTTTTCCTTTAGGACTTGAAATACTTCCCTGCATGATCTTCTTGACTTCATCGTTTGTGTTGAGAAGTCTGCTGTGATTCTGATGGGCTTTCCTTTATAGGTGATTTGCTTCTTTTCTCTCATAGCTTTTAATATTCTGTTCTTATGTTGGATTTCTGGGATGCTGATTATTATATGTCTGCATGTGGATTTATTTTGTTTATTGGTAATTATATGTTTCACTTATCTGTATGTCAGTTTCTTTTCCCATGTTTGAGAAATTTTTGGCTATTACTTCTCTGAATAATGTTTTTATATCAGTTGTGTTGTCTCCTTCTTTTTCATTTACATCTTTCAATCTTATATTGTTTTACTTTACATCATCTTGCAACTGTTGAATTGTTATTTCCTGATTCCTTGTTATTTTTAAAAGATGTTTCCTTTCTTGCTCACTAGCTGCAATCATGTCTTCAAGGTCTGAAAGTCTATCTTCACATTCTTTGAGGTGGCTTTGCCAGCTTTTGATGGCATTTTTCATTTCCTGGATATCTCTTTGAATCTGTTTCATGCATTCTAATTCTTTCTTGTATTGTTCATTCAGGGTTTCCTTCCTTTTGTGGTGCTCCTCTCTTTGTTTAACTATATCTTCTTTAGATATTTTTAGCACTTCTTTCATTACATTTATCATTTCTTGTTTTACCTGGGAGATTATTTCTAATCTCAGTTCCTTTACAGCTTCATGGATTTGTTTCTTTACTTCAGTTGCTATCATTTCAGAAGTTTCAGGTGTATAGCTTATACTTTCTTCCCTGTCTGTGTCTCTTAGGCTTGTTTGGGATGGAGTGGGGTGTGAGGCTGCATTTTGCTCTTTTGTTTTGTCATTTTCCTGTATTTTCCTGTGGCAGGTGAATGCAAAGTCTCAGTTGTTTCTTGGGTTGAGGATAGCTATCTGTATTGAAGGGAACTTCCTCAGTTGACACAGGGTGTTAGGCAGGCATTACCAGATAAGGGGGGGATACTTGAAGTTATCTTAAGAAGGGGCAGTGTGCTGGGCGGACCTTCATTTCAGCACAGTTTTTATGCCAAGGCACTCCAGCTGTTTGAAGATGCAGGGCAGAGACCTGAAAGGTACCCTGCAAGATTACGAGGCTCCAAGACTAGGTGAAATTCTTAGTGCACACCTTCAGCTCCAGCCAGGCCTACCACTGTGACTGCTCTGCTGCTCGGGGTGGCTTGTCAGAGCCCAGACAGGACCCCAGGGATGCTCCAAATGTCCTGGGCTGATGGCAAAATTGGTGCAGGTTCCTAGCAGGTTGCTCGCGATGTCCGAAGCTGCACAGCCAGGTGAAATTCCCTGTGCACACCTTCAGTTCAAGCCAGGCCCAGAGCTGCGGCTGCTCTGCTGCTCTGGGGAAGCTGGGCTAAAATGCTATTCTTGAATTTCTACATTTCTTCATTTAAGAGTCTATTAAAATAATTTGAAAACATTTCAACAATATTTCTTTCCATTTAATACACGAAATCAAATTTTCTTGTAATTTTCCCCATGTAAGCATCTCTGAAAGTTTTTCTTGAAACAACAGAAATAATTTTAAAGTACTACATTTAAAAGTTTTAAAATATTATCTTGAAAGATCAAAATGATTTTTTAACAAATAGGAAAATGTTGTCATTTGTTGCAGTATTTTTAGAAAGTTTATATTTGTATATTTTTGAGAGAAACGATGACCTCAGAAAGACAAACCAAAATGTTTTATGAAAGTAAAAATATTAATAAAAAAGTAATAAAAGAGGTTGATATTACAAATGTATTGAGAGTGCCATTTTAAATGTTCATGAAAGTGTAGAATAAAAGGAAATCCCGAATGCTGCTGTCTGTTATTTTGTGATACAAATCTAAATTTCTTATATCTTTTAGAAACTTTATTTTATAATTTTCATATTTCTATGTATTTTAATTTAGCTGAGTTGCTTCTTTTGGCAATGTGTCTTTTACCTTCATAAAATATTTAAAATTTAAGCCATCATATTTTTATCACACTGTGTTATTCATTACTTCTTCTATTTCTCTGATATAATGCTTCATCTTTGACTTAAATACTTAACAGAATTCAGCAACATAATTATATGACAAAGCATGTCTGAATACAAGTAAATTTATTTATTTATTTATTTTTGCGGCACAGGGGATTGAACTCACGACCTTGCGCTTGCCAGGCAGGTGCTTGGGCCACTGAGCTAGATCTCCGGCCCTGGTATTTTTGAGACAGGGTCTCACTGTGCCATTCAGGCTGGCCTTGAGTTCACTTTGTAGCCCAGGCTGGTCTTGAACTCACAACGATCCGCCTGTCTCAGCCTCCCGAGTGCTGGGATTACAGGCGTGAGCCACCACACCCGGCTACAAGTAAATTTATTTAAAACTTCTTAAATTGACTAAAAGTAAGTTTGGAAATATGTGTAATGCTGTTATATATGAAATATAATGGTTCCACAATTTTGTAAAAAATAAAATGGTTTCAGCTTGGACACAATACTAATATTAAAATATATATGTATAGAGCTGAATAAATATATCAATATTCAGTATAGATACACAGATTTAAATTCCCCCCAAGCATACTAGTTTAGTACAAAAAGCTCTGCAGCTAGCAACTATCAGAGCAGAGTTGCAGCAGTGTTCAGTTTGTAAATGGAACCAGACTTCTGGTTATAGGATTTAGAAAGGCGAAGCAGTTTATGAAATATCATACATATCATGCATAATGACTATCACAGATTCAGCTATTCACAAATAATCTCAAAAGATAAAACATGTATCAGTTTGATTTATTTGTTGTCTGGCAAGTAAAATTCAAAAAACAGCAAAGAAATTACAATGAATAATATAATAAAATAGTATCAATGAATAGTTTGGGAATACTACATGTAAACAGGAATTCAAAACACTGAGCAATGGTCATTCTAGCAGATAACTTCGCATTTAGGAGGATAAAAAAAACCCTGTGATTAAGAAATTAAATTCAAAAATTACCACGTAATTACCTTTATTACATCATACCTATCTTCTTGTTTGTGAAGTGAAAGTGGCTGATTAATAGTAAAATTCATCAAATTACTGTAAAGTTTGAAGAAATATACTCATCATAAGCTCTTTGAACTTAATTTATTGACTACTTTAGATTTATTATTATGATTGGTTTTTCCTATTGCTGTATTTAAATCAAGTAACAAAATCACATTCAATTCACACATAAATAAATTTTCCTAAATTTACATATGAAATAAATTCATAATAATTTTGAAGGATTGCACTGTATGTTTGGAGAAGAAAAAGAAAGCAGATAATCACTTTGTAACTTTAAGTATGTGTAGTGATTAAAGATACAGCATATAATAGCAATTTGATAAAGAGCTGTTAAAATCATGTTATTTATAAAATAAAATCTGCACCTCTAATTCATCTATATGATAACAAAATTTACATGCTAGTATGTCATAAAAATGCTATATACATGCAGATTAAGATAATTGAGTTAAGAATCCACTACTTTCACCAATTATCAAATTTATTCTTACACACACACATTTCTTTTTCTTTTTCTTTCTTTTTTTTTTTTTTTTGTAACACTGAAGTTTGAAACCAGGGTCTTTTTGTTTTCTTTTCTTTTTATTTTACACATATCTTGGTTTGGGTTCCAGAGGATATGATAATGATCTGAATACTTTTGTGAGTTGGAGACAAAATATTGTCGCTCTTTTCTCCTATTTCTTTACAGAAAAAAATTTAATAAGTGTAATATAGACATTGCAGTTAGTGTGTAAAGGTAAGATTTGAAGATGTCCACAACCAAGAATCAGTTTCCTATCTACACTGATGAAGGGCAAGAACTTTGTGGAAGAAATGAAGCAAATATCCCTAAGAGACACATTGACCAATTTTTGTGAGTGAGAAATACAGAAAAATCCCAGGAGCAAGAATGTGTAGCAAAAGAAAATAGCTGAACTTCCTAGGGGCCAGAAATGAGCACTGGAGAACAGACTACTAATTACTTGGGCAGAGGAAGCAGTAAAGAAAGCACAGATATCAAGAGGTCAGCAAGACCTACTAAAATACAGGCTACACAGCTGAATAGTAGGATTTACGTAACATGTTCTTGAAAAAAGTTGGTACTTGAAGAAGAAAACCTGAAAGATGGTGTTTGAAAATGGAGATTAAATTGGAGAATGGGGAAAGAGTGAGAGTGAGAGACAGTAAACACAAAGAACTGTGTTTCCCTGATGGTATAATTTACAACTCCATCAGTGAGATTAGTAAGAAATGGGGCTGCAGTACTATATATATATATATTTGCGTATTTGAGTTATAATGCCTAGACTTTGACAAACCCTTACGTATAGCAAACTCATTTTGAATAATTGAAGTCAGTTGAAAAATAAATTATAACAGTCTTATCTTTTGCAAACCTAATATTGCCAGTAGTCCTACTGATTTAGTTCAAGGATAGTGTGGTATTTTATCAAAAGATGATTCTTCAATCTTTGTTCCTTAACTATAGCTGTGTCAACAGCTGTCATTTAAGTTTCTGGCATCAGAATCGTTACAGCAAATTGACCTTCAATGAGTCATATTACCTCATCCAGGTAGACTGTAAGGTTTCAAACAACTGATACAACTTTTCAGAGTAGATACTGCAGGTCCCAAAGTAACATATATTATTTCCTTCATAGATTACAAGACTTTTTTAGAGTTACTTATTTAACTAAGATTTCTTTCTGTTAAACAATGAACTACTAATTTTGTTATATATTAAATTTATTTTATCTACTCATGGATGATGTGAAATTATTGATTATGACATTTATGACTCTTTATTCGTCATGTTTTCTCTTGACCAGAATACTGCAGGCATTGTTTTAGATTATAAACAACACTTGAGTCCCCCTGAAAATTTCCAGACTTGAAAGAAATAGCAAAATATAGGTGAAGGAGAGTTTAAAATGTGCTAATGTAGTAATATAAAATAACTAACTTTGTCAAAACTATGTGATTTGAAAACTGGAAATGAAAAGTAGAGTTCAAAACCATTAGTTTGCCTCAAAATCCTAGAAGCTAATATTTGTATGGTACTAAAAATTCTGAAATGTTTGAATTATACTTATAGTATCTTTTATAAATGTGTCAGATGTGTAAGAAAATAGAGAGATAACTTCTAATTCAATACATTGGTAGCAGATTGGTTGCGATGTTCTATATTCATTGCACTGCTCGTTACATGGGTTGATATTAGAACACTCAATTGGATGATGTATCACTTGTAGGTCTAGCAGAAGTAACAGAGAAAAGGTCTTTATCCATTAAAACATGCTTTGTAAATACAGATTAAAAAGTAATGGAGGAAAGTGGCAACTGCTACTTGATCATGTAAAATCATTAATTAAATTTGAAGTCAAGTTTACCCACAGAGATGCTACATAAATTCTGTGAAAATGAAGTGATCAAGTTAATTTTTTCAATCTTGGCATGTCTTAATAAAATAACTTCAAATTATAAGTGTGTCCATGGGTCCATTGGCAGAATTCCCTAAAAAAACTTCTTTTTGAATTTCTGCTTCTGAGTCTTCTTTATTATACTTGATACATAGTATATAAGGAAAAATTCTTTTCTCTGGCCACTATACTATGCCATAAATTAGATGAAGATAATAGTTAAAATCAAGTAATCTACATGACACTTCAAATTGAGGAATTATCTTTCTAATTGCAGAAACAAGATACCTGACACTCACGAGTTAAAGGAAGAAAGGATTATTTTGGCTCACAGTCTGTGGAGGCTTCAGTCTGTAGTTGGCTGGCTCTCAGGCAAGGTGGCATGGCACAGGGGCATCACAGATGAGAAACAGTCCATAGCAGAGCAGGCAGCAACAGGAAAGATGAGATGCAGCAATCAGCATGCAGCAAGCCTGTTTTTCCTTTTTATTTGATCCATACTACAAGCCTTTCGTGTGGTGACAATCACATCCAGGGCGTGCTTTCCCATTATCCATACCCAGAACTATGCTTATTCCAATCAGTCGATTAATTTAGTACTACATACCCTTAATCCTAGTATCACATATATTACATTCCGTAGATTGAGCCAGCTCTGAAAAGCCTCACCTATGAGCTCATGAGACTTTTGTAGGAAACATTGTTACCCTGGCTCACAATCATAATTCTTTCTATGATTCTAGTCTAGAGTTCATTTCACAATTCTGGAACGTTCTTGTAATTAGATTGCAACCATAATTGAGGGACAAATTCTCCAACCAGAATCATAGAAAGAATTAAGTTCCTAAACTGAGATAACACTGCACATAGATATAAGCCATCATTCCACCCCTGGGTCCCCAAACACTCACTGATGTACTTCCCTTTCTGGAAAAGTACTTTAGTTCATCTCTAAGATTGACCAAAGTTCTAAGAGTTTCAGTATTTCTGAAGACTGCAGATCCAAAGTTGCCTCTGAGATGTAAGGCAAACAGTTAGCTGCAAGCCTCTGAACAAATGTAAAGTTAAACACTTCTGACATACAACGACGCAAAATAAACATTCCCATTCTAAATAGGTGAATAGAAAGCAAGTGCAAAATTCAACAGGGCAAACATTAAACCCCATAGTTCCATGTCCAGCATGAATCAGGAACTTGTTTATCCATCTTAGTCACAATTTCCTCTGCCCACATTGGAGCTATGAGTGACTAACTACAATATACCAAATAAATGTTGTTCTCATTGAAATCCTGTTCATTTAGGAATCAAAGGAAGAAAGAAGAGGGAGAGGAAAGAGAGGAAAAGGGAGGAGAGGGCAAAGGAAATGAGAGAAAGGGAAAGAAAAATTTTTAAGATTCAAATTTATTATAGAAAATTTTTCTTTTATCTGACTAAGAAAATATGCATGTTAACCTATGTGCAACTATAAGTTAGGTGTGTTCAATTTAAAGAGCTGTGGATTCAAGGATATCTGTGCTCGAGAATAAGACCAATATTTACTTCTTATAGATGGCAACTCAGTATTTCTGAGATTCAGATCTCCCTTTTTAAATTTTTATCTATTTGCAGTGCTGTTCCTCAAACCTAAGGCCCTGTGCATGCTAGGCTAGTACTCTTATCACAGAATTGTGCTCCTAGCACCTTGGTTCTTTAATCTATTCAGTGGTTCAATACCATTTTTGAAACATTTATGAGTTTTGAACAATAGACTAAAATTAATGAATATATACTGAGCACTTCCATATTTTCAGTCCTGAACTATATTGTATTCAGTGTTCCCATTTTACCTCACAAAGAATCTGTAGTTTATTCCAACAAGGAACAATTTGGGTAACTAGAAAATCCAACCTTTGTGTGACTTAGACCATATTTTCATCTACTGAGCACACAAAAGCAAATCAGCAGTCATAGACTATTTTACACTTTTGGGAAAGTGTCCCTGGATATTCTCCTGGATAACTACTTCAACAAATTATTTGAAGTCAAGTGATATTTTTGACAGTTACCCTTTAAAAATTCTGTGGCTATACCAAGATTTGTAAAAGCAAACAAAATAGACAATTGAAGAAGAGATTCAAGTTTGTGGTTTAAGTGTAATATAAAAACTTTGACCAGATGAGTCTCAAGAAAGTAAGAAAGGATTTGCAGTTTTTGAGTTTATTACCCAATTCCAAATCCTGTGTGGAGTACTTGATGAAGGTGCTAGGCTACACCTGAAGGACAGAAAGTCTAGTTAAACAAGGAGTAAGCTTCCAGTGCAATGATACGTCCTATAAGAATGATGATTTTATATATTCTTCCAAAGTTCAGAGGATTAAGTATTTACGTTCAAAGTAGCTGTCATATCTCCATGATGTTTAAGATGTACCCCAATCTGAACTTTTAATACTTCTCTGACTCTCCATGAGAAATGAAAATATATGTTTGCCATGAAAATGTTAATTTCTTAATATAAAGGCTAAAACATCAAATCTAAAATATTTTCTATTAATCATCAATTCTAAAAATGAAAAACTTGGCTTTTTTGGTGTGCATGGCTATTTGATCAATTCCTGTAAAACTTGTCTTAAAATATTTTTCATGCCTAAATCTTAGGATCTCAACTACTTTCAAGATAACAATTTGCAATATATTAACTAGTATTAATTTTCTATTTTTATGATTCAATTTTATTTTTTACTTTTTTAAAAACCAGATAATTTTTTTTGCGAAACATTAAGAAGTAGCAAACTCAAATATTCATGTCAAGAATGAACCACACATTATTTTCTTTTCTTCTTTGACTATTTTTTACAGTATATATTCTCAAATCCAAGTAATAAATGGTTTATTATTAGTAAAATGAACTCTAAAGAAAAGGCAGACTTCAGTCAGCTCTGTTTTTAAATGGAATTAAAATCTTTAGCCCTGAGTTTCAACAGAAAAGCACAGTAGTGTCAGCATGCCAAACAAGGTAAGTTGGCATGAGAGTAGTTCCTCTCTCCATGAAAACCACTGTGATCACCTATAATTGTGTAATCAGCTTATAATATACATAAATCAATTATCTTCATTTAAAGAGTCCAAGGTTCTGTTGTGAGCACTCAGCATGCTGGATCTTAAACTCATGTTATCTGGGAAGATTATCTTATTGAAACACTTAATTCAATTGACATTGCTGACATTAACTTGAAATATAAACTACAACCGAACACTAACAAGGAACTTTAAAACATTGTGCATGCTATTCTGAATATAGGTGCTGTGGATTGAATTTTTATTTGTCCTGCAAAGCCATTTGTTGAAATTCTACCCTGCAAGGTGGAAACGTTAGAGGGTGCAACCTCTGGGATGGAGTTAGGTAATACGGGTGGAGCCTTCGTATATGTGATTAATGTCCTTACATAAAGAGGTATTTCAGTTTATTTTCTATCTGTTCTCTGTCATATGAGGACACAATTACACAATTCCCACTTGCAAACAAGGAGTGGGCCCTTAGCAGACACCAGATATGCCAATGTCTTGACATTGAATGTCCCAGCCTACAGAACTGTGAGAAATAAATGTTTGTTAAGCCACACAAGCAAAGTCATTTTTTATAGTAGTGTGATTAAAACAAAGGAAATTGTGCCATTGCCTATGGGCAGAAACTTAGGAAACCATATATATAGTCATAAAAAATATGAATATTTTTACAGTTGTGATTTGTTTTACATTTCTGTGTTCAGTAATCTAAAATTGACATTTTAAGGAAAATACAATCCACGTTCAACTAGTTTAAGTAAAAATGAGACTATCATTTTATATTCATTTACATTTGTTTTTTTAATTCCTAATACCATCTGACCAATGTCATTTCCATCAGTAGTAAAAAGAAAAATAAAGTATAGAAAAATTAGTTGAAGGGCCGGGGATCTAGCTCAGCGGCCTAAGCGCCTGCCTGGCAAGCGCAAGGTCATGAGTTCAATCCCCGATGCCGGGAAAAAAAAAAAAAGAAAAAGAAAAATTAGTTGAACATATAATTCTATGACTTTTGTTGAAATAATTAGTATTTATTTTAAGTAAGAAATGAATTTATAATAAAGAATAATTGGAATGCATGCATCAGAAGACATCGTGTATACATATATATTTCTTTACCACCAAGAGTACCTATAAAGAATGTCAACCAGGAGTAAAAAGCACATCTAGGACCCTGATCTTGGTTTAAAATAGTGTTGTACAATAAAATTAACCAGTATTCTTCAGGAAAAACACTGATTCTTGGGCTGCAGAATATACAAAATTAATCTATAAAATCTTATACACAATGACAGAAAGTAACAAAGTTCTAAAAATAAACCAACAGCAAGCACGTTAAGAATGCTAGAAGGTCAATGTGATACCAGTTATCAGATCTCTCAATGACCAAAATGTGAAATATTTGAGCAATGAAACAATATTAAGTTAAAACCAAAAGTGTAAAATAAACAATCTGACTCTATAAAAATAGAAACAAATACTTTAGTAAGCACAAGTAGGAAAAAAGATAAATCTCTCATAGAGAGTAGTGACACATAATATGTGTAGGTACATGTCTTCAGGGAGGAAGATCATACCAACTCCCGAGGAGAGAACTGTGTAGTGTCTTCCTTCCAAGGAATACAGTATGAAAAGAGGTGGGAAAAACAAAAAGGTAACATTATAGTGGAGACATCTGAGAAATGTTTCCTCACTCAGCTCACAAATGTCAAAATCATCAGTGATGCAATTTTGAGGGTATGTAGTCTTATTATGATTTGATGAGAATAGCATTTTCACCCTGAAGACTTCCTCCCTACAGTGCATAAATCCAGTATAATCATGGGATTATCCTGCCATGATATTACACTGACACTTAACCACTATTCCTCAATGATATCACAATCATTGAAAACAAGGAAATTCTTGAGAAACTATCCCAGTGAAGAGGAGTCTGAAACATGATAACTAAAAGCAGTGTCATAGATGGGAACAGAAAAAGAACATTAGGTAAAACTAAGAAAATTTTAATTAACTATGAACCTTGCTTAATAAGAAAATATTTATGTTGGCTCATTAACAGTAACAAATATGCCATCATAAAGTAAGATGTTAATAATAGGGGAAACCATATAAAGAGAATATGAAAACTTTATACTACCTTTGTAATTTTATTGTAAATCTAAAATTACATTTAAAATTCAAGAAAAGTCACCCAGTATGGTGGCACATGCCTATAATTCTAGCACTCGGGAGGATGATGCAGGAATATTAGGGTGAGGAGGATCACTGTGAGTTAAAGGCCAGCTGGAATTATATGATGATAAAACATCTCAAAAAAGTCAAGAAAAGAACATTGAACATAGCGTTTTTAGCTGTAAGGAGATTAGGTTAGGTACGTGGAGGTTCTGCCTTATCTACTTGAGAAACTTTACGTGTAAGTTCAAATAGGATGCTGCTTTTAAGTTTCCTTTTCTGTCTGTCTTCTTTTTTTCAGATAATGTCTTAGTTACTTTTTTCTTGTTACTGAGACAAGATATCCAACACCCAAAGTTAAAGGGAGAAAGGTTCATTTGGCTCATAGTTTGTAGAGATTTCAATCCATAATTGACTGACTCCAAGATAAGGTGGCATGGCAGACAGACATTGCAGAGGAGAAACAGCTCATGGTAGGCATGAGGTAGCAAAACAAGTAAGGGATAAGACAATCCTCTTTCCATCCCTTATAATATACCCAGGCTACTGAGATTCCAGCAGTACCAAAACATCAGTGAAATGATTTAGTAATCACCCACACTTAATCTTAGCACCCCTAATCCTACCATTGTTGCATGAATCATTCACTATTGAAAAAGTCCCACCTATGACTGCATGAGGCCTTGGTGGGACGTCTAGCACAAGCCACATGAGATAAGTATATTCTTTCCTCTCTTGTGCTTGTGTAATTATTTGGGCTGGGGTTAGGGTTAGGGGTAGGGTTAGGGATAAGATTAGAGCTAGGATTAACTTTAGGTTTAGGGTTAGGATTAGACTTATAATCATGTTAATGACATATATTTATGTTTATGTCTCTAGCTGTACATAATTAAGTGAAATTCAACCATTTTGATCTCTGTAATTGTTATAATAATGCACAGGACATAGGTGAAATTAAAACATTTGTTATTCATTTGTGTACATATATAAATGAATAAAATATATATACAAGCTTTTAAAAAATTGTCTTATCTTTTAAGAGAATAAAACCAAAGTTAAACATAATAAAACCAATCAAAACAGTAAAAGCAGTACATGAATTCAAAACAAGATAATAGGAAATCAACAATGTCTATCATAATGCCTCTTGCTATCATTAAAATAACTGTCCATACCATCATACATATTAAAATAAAACCAAAGAAAACAGAAGAAAACCAACCAAAACAAAATGGTGAAAGTGATACAGGATTTCAAAACAAGATAATAGGAAATCAACAATGGCTACCATGATGCCTCTTGTTATCTTCAAAATAGCTGCACATACAATGAGACCTAATAAAATCAAATAAAACTGAACCAAATAAAAATGATCAAAACAAAACAGCAAAAGTGATACAGGATTTAACAACATGATAATAAGAAATTAACAATAGCCACTATAATATATCTTATTATCTGCAAAACAGCTGCCCATGCCATCAAATATAATAAAAACAAACTAAACAAAACAGAATAAAATCAATCAAAATAAAACAATGAAAATGATATAGAACTTTTAAAAAAATAGTAGGAATTGACAATGGCTATCACCTTCCCTTTTTAGATGTTTCTTCCCCTTTCACTTTGACAATACCTATTGTACATTTTTGATCCCACTAACTCCTCAAGTTTTTTATACTACAACATGCTATCTTTGGGTGAACCATTTCACCCAAAAGGATGATCACAAATTGCATCTATTTATCTAAAAGAGCCTTGTGATTATCCTTCTTTATAGCTGAGTAGTTTTCCATTATATAAAATTGCAAGTATGATTCTTATCCATTCTGCAGGTGATGGGCAAGCTACCTCTGCTTTTTTCTGGTTTCCTGTCACATGCACCACTGTTGCTCTCCTTTGACTTTCAATCATTTGAGTTACTGTGTTTCTTGTATATCGCATATTGATGGATCTTGTTTCTTGATCCAGTCTGCCTGAATTTCTTTTTATTGGTAAATTGAGGCTGTTCACATTAATGGTTATGATCATTATGCACTGGTTCATTTCTGCCATGCATTTTTCCTACGATTGACTCCATGCTTTTCCCCTCCATGCATCTACTTGTCTCACTTGGTGATCCCACTCTGCCACTGTTTCTGGGACCATGATCATTTTTATCTCTCTGGAATATCCTTCAGTACTCTTTGTAGGGTTTGTTTGGTGGTCATAAATTCCTTCAGTTGTTCTTTGTCATGGAAGTATCTGGTTTCTCCATTAATTTTGAAAGTTTTGCAGAGGACATTAATTTGTGTTGGAAGTAGTTTTCTTTTAGGACTTGAAATACTTCACTCCAAGCTCTTCTTGATTTGATGGTTTGTGTTGAGAAGTCTGTTGTGATTTTAATGGGTTTTCCTTTATAGGTGATCAGCTTCTTTTTTCCAACAGCCTTTAATATTCTTTTTTTATGCTTAATTTCTTGGATCTTGATTATTATATGTCTGGTTGTAGTTTTATTTTGTGTATGGCTAGCTGGCATTCTATAAGCCTCACTTATCTTTTTGTCAAGTCCTTTTCCCATGCTTAGGAAGGTCTCTGCTATTACTTTTGTAAATAATCTCTTTATGTCATTTCTGATGACTCTCACTTCTTCACTGACACCTATCATAAATTATTTTTCTTGTAGCTGTTGAACTGCTATTTCCTGGTTCCTTGCCATTTTTAAGGGATCTTTCCTTTCATGATCACTAGCTGCCATTCTGTCTTAAAGTCTGAAAGTCTATCTTCAGTTTCTTTCAAGTGGTTTTGTCAGGTTTCAATAGAGTTTTTTAATTTCATGGACATCTCTTTGAGTCTGTTTCATGTATTCCAATTCTTCTCTGTATTTTTCATTCAAGGTTTGCCTCATTCTCCCATGCTTCTCTTTTTTTAATCTATGTCTTACTTAGATATGCTAAGTGACAATTTTATTATGTTTGAAATTTCTTCTTTTAGCTGAGATATTATTTCTGATCTGATTTCTTTTACAGCCTCATGAAATAATTTCTTTAATGTAGTTACCTGAAATTTCAGGTATGTGACTCCTGCTTTCTTCCATGTCCATGTCTTCTGGACTTGTTCTGTTTGTGATGGAGGTCAGGGATTGCTTTTTGGCCCTTCTTCTTGACATTTTCCTGTGATCCTTAGGATGAGTGGGTTGTGGGCTCCCAGGCAATTCCCATGTTGGTTACCTGTCCACAGTGTAGGGGGATGGGTCAGGCACCTATGTTTCTCCTAACTCAGGTTCCCCAAGAGTATTGGGGTGGGGGTGTGCTCCTCCAGACACTCTGGGCTTCTCCAAGGTGTGGTTGACTGATTCTCCAGGCTTGCACTGGCTATAAGTGGAAGAGTCCCAATGGCAGCTTGCTTCATGCTGGGGCTGAGCTATAAACAAGTCTTTAAATCTGATACACTCATGCAAATGTGAGACATTTTTATAATTTAAAAATGTGCATAATTTGATATTTGAAAATTTTAGCAAAGACTCTTTGTTTGCATAAGTTTTAGCCTGCCAGCTTCTGAACATTCACTCATATGCATATTTCCTTGTAACATTTAATTTTAACCAAAGAACACTACTATGTGGTTTCTGCTAGTACTCTCCACCTTTGATATCTGGTCAGGTGCCATATCATTCACCACCCTCCAAAGAGTATTTTATGATCTTAGCATATTTTCAGCAAGACTTCTGTTAGGTTAATATCTCATTACTGGGAGAAAATACCCAATACTTACAACATGAGGAAGATGCTTATTTTGGCTCACAGGTTCAATCTCTAACCAGTTGTTTCCATGGCAAAAAGGACCTGGTGGAAGTACATGGTGGAAGAAAGCTGTTCACTGCATGGTAGCCAGGAAGGACAGGAAGAAGAATGTAAATGAAATGGAAGTTTTAGCCTCCCAGGGCACATCCCCACAATCTGCCTCTAACAAAGTTCCACTTATCAAATGCATACTTAGGTACTGAAATAATTAATGGTTCTATTCACAGATGAATATACTTCCTCAATAAACTAACTACCTTCCACAAGCACCAAGTATGTACACTTTAGGCTTTTGAAGGATATTGTAGAATTAAGTCATAACATTCGACCCCTGGACCCCAAAAGACTCATGTCTATCTCTTTATGTGAAGTTTAGCCCATGACTAATGGTCACCAAAGGATAACAGTTCCAGAATTGCTGAAAAGTCTAGCTCTAAAGTCACCCATGAGACTCAAGGCAAACTTTTAGCTGTGATCCTTCATAAAACTCTAAAAGAAAGTAAAATTCTTTCAACACAACATGGCACAAAGTAAGCATTTCCTTTTGAAAATGGAGAAATTGAGTAATGGAAAGAAATTAGAACAAAGCAAAACCAAAACTCAGCAGGACAAACATTAAGTCCTATAGTACAATGTTCAGCAGCTGTGCTAAGTTATGATAAGCAATGGGCTCCAAAGGTTTTGGGTGGTTCTGGTCCTGATCGTACTGCTTTGTAGGTTGCAGCCCTTATGTCCTCTCTCTAGGGTGGTTCTGTGCACTGCCTGCAGCCTTCCTCAGCAGATGGTCAACTTCCTACCATCTTAAAATACATGGAGTGGGGGAGTCCACCTCACTTGCAGCTTTATCATCATGGTTTCTCACACTGCATTCTCTGGGGCACAATACATGACCTCCAAGGTCTTCTTCTGAAAGCTAGATGGGAGCCTCCCTGACCCCACAACTGCTGCATTCTGCTTGCTTGAAAAACTAGCACCAAGTGAGTAATATCAAGTTCTGGTGCCAGCTTTAGCCCCACCACCAGACCAAAGCTGAAAAAGGGACTTTGTGTGCACCAATGGCCAAGTACCATGAAATAAATTCCACCAAAAAAAATGAATTCCCTAGGTGACCCTTCTTTATAGAGGGCCTCAATC